>PVKB01000328.1:398930-683930 GCA_004027205.1 Ctenodactylus gundi
CCCCCCCCCCCCCCCCACTGAGAACTCACTGATGCTTGGTCAGTATTTTCCTGGTCCTAACTTACCACATTTGTCTAAAATACAAAATCAACGACTGGGGTTCAGTGGTAAAGTGCTTGCTTGGAATGTGCAAGGGACCTAGGTTCAATCCCCAACACAGTGAAATACATAATCATGAAAGCAAACATATCCCTCCCTTACACTCTATGTTTAAGTTGAAGATGTTTAGGTCTGTGATCAGGATTGCCGCAATTCCAGACTTCAGGGCTGTCTTGTCTTCCAGCCCAGCAACCTCTAGGTGGAGTGTTCCCAGGCCTAACGGAGCCACGCCCCTGAAACCCACAGATTCCTGAAGTACCCAGAGCCGAGCACCCAGGCGGGACTGGAGTTACTCCTGCTCACAGTCATCTGCCCAGAGCCTCATTACTTGCCGCTTCCTTGCCTGTGGAGGACAGAAAAGGGACTGACTACACTACCTGAGAAGCTGAGTTCCTCAGCTCCAGAACACAGGCTTCTCCTGACCGTCCCTCCAGGTGGCGCTGTGCACCGGGTTCTGAGCGGCCCCTACTGGGCAGCCGCAGTAGCGGTCCTGGTTGGAGGTCCCTTACCCAGCGGCCCCCTGGTGGAGGAATGGGCACCACGGGAAGCATGGGAGGTTTTTTTTAGCCACACCCCTGCCTAACCGCTGCCTAGCCTGGTACAGCTGAAGCCAGGGCCCAAAGCCCTATTCTTCCAGAGCCAAACTGTAGGAGCCCATAAGGAGCTCTAGAAGGGTGCTTATATGGGAGTCTTTCTCCACCACCGCACCCATACCGCTCGCACCCAGGGACCTGGGAAGACCCGCTGGAGAGACCCGGCAACTTGGCCACTTTGGGCAGACACCCTGAGGGGCAGGGCACATGCTCTTTACAATGCTTGGCACAGAACACCCTTCATGGGCTGATCACAAAGAACAGGCTTTATTGAAGTATCTGGCTGTAATACCACAGTTCCCACCCTGCAGCTGGGGACAGGGCCACCGTGCAATTATATCAGGTGTTATGCAGGACCAATAAGTTAATATTAGGGAAGCTTGGGTGTGGGGAGGGGCTGGTGCTTATAAGTCTCCTGGCTCAGCTCCAGGACTAATGACCTCCAGGGAAGAAACTGAGGGAAGGAGGCTTAGTGAAACACCAAAGTAGGCCATTCAAACATAATGGGGAAAAAGTGGGCCCCAAGGTGGGGGCCCTGTAGTATGTGGCAGGAGCAGTTTGAGAAACGCCATGTACTTCTCTCCCCAGAGTCCTTTGACTCTGATCCTCCCTGGTAACTTTTTTTTTTTTTTTTTTTTTTTTTGAGACAGGGTCTCCCTTGGTAGCATAGGCTCATCCTGAACTCACTATGGAGCCCAGGCTAGCCTTGGTCTCGTGGCAATCCTGCTTCAGCCTTCCAAATGCTGGGATTACAGGCATGTGCCACCACACCCAGCTTACTTAGCACTGGGGAAGCAAATCCAGGGCCTTGTGCTTGCTAGGCAAGTGCTCTAACTGCTGTGCCATTCCTCCAGCCCCTCGTCCCTGGTGTCTTGTGCAATAGTGTCCCTCACTGTCTCCCAGCAGGAGAACTGTGCCTTTTTTGTATATGAAAAGTCCTTGGAGACTGTCACTGTATTCACTGTCTCTGTCCCAGCTCAGGGAACCTGCAGGGCAGTTATGCACAGGCAAAAGTGGAGTGCAGCAACTGCCTATGCCTTTGAGTTGCTTCCACATTGAGATGAGATCGGTACCTGGGCACCTGGCAAGGAAGCAAGGGAGGCCCTAGGACAAGAACCCAGGGACTACTGGTAGCCTTCTTAGTACGGGCAGCTTCCGGGCTTGCCCCATGTCAGCTCCTGGAACAATTCATTAATGCCCTCTAAGACAATCTGGCACCTTGTCAGGGCTCAGGTGTGAGTAGTGGGTATTCCCATTTGTGTGTGCAAACAGGGAGCTGCGCAGCAGGCATGTGGCTGGGCAGGAATGACAGGAGCAGTAACTCTTCATCCTTGTCCCCTCTCCCCTAAATGCCACAAATGTGCCACAAAAGTAGTGTCTTTCCAAAAATACTTGTAGGCCCCTGGCTTTTAGGACCATGATGAAAACATGTTCAAGGAACAGGTCAGCTGGCCCTTGTGAAGTCAGGCAGTGGTGGCTGACAGTGAGCTGCTCCCCACCAAAAACACAGGCCAGACCCCCCCATGCCCGAGACTACAATCACTGCTGCCTCAAAAACCAGGCTGAGGCCTGGGCACCCGAGGGCATAGAGGGGACAGTGAGGGGCTGTTAAAAAGGATTTATGGGTCAGGAAAATAACAGGGTCCAGGAAGACAAGAGTCCATCAGAATATACTGACCTTTAACTACCACTTGGTGTGCATCACAGAGCACATTATAATGGCAGAGCTCCTCCCACCCCCCAGCCTATGGTACCCAGAGACATGAGAGATGGGGTGGGAGAGGAGTCCACGCACAAGCATGTGTTACATCGAGTCTCCAGCAACAAGGGGATAGGAAGGCCAGGGGCTGGTCTTTCTCAGAAACCGGGCATTAGAGAAATCAGAGCTGGCCTTCTCTGCCACCTGTCTTGCATAAGGAGACAGATGATCCCAATCAGACAGGAAGGCCTCAAACCCAAGAGGCTAGAGTCTGGGGACAAAGTCTAATCATATGACAGGGAGCGTAAGGACAAATCACAAATACAAATCCTCAGGTCAGAATTTCTGAAGAAAAAAAAAAACTCGTGTAAAAACAAAAGACAACAAAGGTCTCAGCTCCAGGGCATCGGCCTGCGATGGGGGTAGAGGAGCTGAAGGAGGCACTGTAGTGTGAGGGGCTCAGCACGGGCCCCACTATGAAACAGTCTTTTCCAGTGGTATCTGAGGCACTTGAAGCACAGAGTTACACCTGACTGATGATCTCTCCGTTCTCAGGGACAAAGACTTGTACAGGGGCGCCGTCGGGCGCTCTCCGGAGCACACACACGGTGGGCACCTGCAAGAGGCAGGAAGGAGAAGTGGGTCAGTGATCCAGGTGGACAGGTGAGGACAGCAAGCCCAGTGACACCATCTTTTTCTCTTAAAGACACAGACCAGCAACAGCAGCCGGGCCCCATCCCTCAGCCAGTTTCCTCAAGGGTGCACGTTTCCTAGGGATCATTTTCTATCCATTTGCCTGTCCGGGATCCTTTGGGGTATGACAAGTCCCCTGACCTCCTCCCTGCCTTTCCGGGGCTCATGTCTCGTCTGGCAGGTTGTGATGGGCCAAGGACAGGTCCAAGCTCGCAGGAAAGGAAAGCATGTCAGCTGGAGGGTGCGGCCTGGGCCCAGGCCAGGGTGCTGCCCAGCTCAGGATGGCAGCTGCAGCCCAAAGAAGTGGTGTGTGTGCGTTGTTGGGTGGGGAAGGGGGGCTGCGGGATGTGCAGCTGGGCTGCTAGGAATCTGGGGTCTCAGAAAAGTAGCCTACTGGTCACTTTTGGAGCATGTCTCCCTTGCAGATCTTTCAATACCAGGGAAAGAGAATAAAGGACTCATGTGTGCTCTCTTCACTTTCCGAATAAATAAATCAGGCCCAGGGAAACCAAGGCTGTCCCCTTCCCCAGTGTTAGGATACTCTGTCCTATACACTACCCCTGAGTCAACCCTTGGCCTCTGGGGCCCTGAAGGAAAATACGATCACTTACCTAGCACTCACTGTGTATAGCTCTAATGGTTTTAGCCTCTTAGCCGCCCTATGAAATACTAAGCCCATCAAACAGAGTGGAAACAGAGTTAAGTAGCCAACCTAACCAAGCAGCTTTAAGGAGTTGCGGTGGGATTTGAACCTGCTCATCTAGGGTCCATGCTCGTCACTGTAATGCCACTTGCTACTGAGCTTGGTGCTGGAGGGGTATGAGGAAGAACCGGACAGGCAGTCAGAGGTTCTGATTTCTGCACGCCGGTTCCCAGACTCTCCCTTTATCCTGGGCCCTCAAGTCAGGAAATTCCATGGGTTAATTTGGGTTTGGGCTTTTGATTATGAAGAAGCTTATCTGCTTTGGGGATCATGTGTGGAGCCATTAGAAGGGGGGAAAAAAAAGAAGGCTTAGCTATCTGTGAAGATCATCCCCACCAGGGAAGGCGGTATGTGCTCCCAGGCTAGATCCGGGGGTGCCCAGGGAAGGCTATTCCCCCGGCCGGTCTCCCTAGCTAGGGGTTGCCTGGCCACAGGGCTGCTGGTCTCGCATCTGTCCACACCCGCACGTGCTAGCAGGCCCCTCCCTCCGGGCCCCCCGGGGTCCCCAGCACCCCACCTGCGCTCGGGGCCCGGGGCGCGCGAAGCCGTCTCTGCCGGCGGGCAGGCTGCGCACCCGGAACGCCCCCTGGCGGTCGAGCGAGTGCGGCCGGCCGCTGCGGAGGCGCGCGCGCTCGTGCCACCACCTGAGCTCCTCGGACACGGCCGCCCTGCTGAGCGCGCGGCCCGCCGCCGGGCTGTCCTTGAGCGAGGGCGTCCGCGCGACCAGGCGGCCGCGGGCCGGCAGCAGCCGCGGGTGGCAGCGCGGCGGCGCGCCCGCCTCCCCGCGCCATAGCTCCCACGCGCCGGGCGGCGGGGGGCCGTCGGCCAGCAGCACGCAGCGCGCGGCGGGGAGGCGGGCGGCGGGCGGCGGGGCCCAGGCGCCGCGGGGGCGGGCGGGCGCGCACGGCGGCCGCAGGAAGATGTCCGGGCTGCTGCTGCCGGGCGAGGCGGGGTGCGAGACGCTGGACACGTCGGAGCCGCTGTCCTCCGAGCAGGAGTGGCCGGCAGGCCCGGGCAGCGGGGGCTTGCCCGCGGCGGGGAAGCAGGAGTCCGGCACGGTCACCGTGTAGTGCGTGGGGCGGCGGCGCGGGACGGCGCTGCGGCCGCGGGCCTCGGGGCCCGCCCGGAAAGAGTCGGCCCTGGAGAGGGAAAGGGGGTTCGCTGAGGGCGGAAGGGCGAAACCTCCCCCGCGAGCAAGTATGGGAGCCACGCTGCCGGTGCGTGCAGGCGCGGCCTCGCCGCCGGCAGGTGCTCCCGCGTGACTCGCACCCGTTGTGTCCCCCAGGCCGGCCACCAGGACACTCAGAAAATAGAGCTGTCCTGTGCTTCCCGTGGGAGATTGGCTCCGAGTCCCCCGTGGGCACCAATAGCCACACATGCTCAAGTTCCTTATGTGAAATGCTGGAGCATTCGTGTGCAGTCTACGCGGCCTCTTGGATACATTAAATCGGATCTATAAAGTACTTACAATGCCCAAATGGTATAAAGGATGTGTAAATAATGCTTATACTGTACGTTTGGGCAATAATGACCGAAGTGTCTAACAGGCTGAGGATGTAGCACAGCAGAGTACCTAGATGTGCAAGGCCCTGGCCCTTACCACCACTACCAAAAAATAAAGTACAGATGCAAGTTTTTTTGTTTTTTTAAGTACTTATCACTGAAGCCACAGATGCGGAACCCACAGCTGTGGAGGGACAACACTGCTATATCTTTGTCATATGTTTTCAGCCAGCACCAAGACACAGTACTATGTTAGGTGGCACTTCATGCACAGAACCAGTTCAGATAGACACTGTCAGGTATCTAACTAGAATGTGAAAAGCTATCACCGGGTGCTCAGGGTAGCTGCACGCAGCCCAGGACCACCTGGGGTGAAAACCCGGCCCATCCTCTGCTTCTGTAGCCAGGCATGGGGCTGTGTGTGCCTTTTCCCACCTTGCACAAAGGTACTGGTTGTGCCGGGCCTGGTGGCACATGCCCAGCTACCATCCCAGCATTCTGGGAGGCTCAGGCATGGGGCCAAAATCCTTTCTCAAAAACAAAACTGAAAAAATGAATTGTGAAGGGCCTGAGGTCAATCCCAGTAAAATTAAAAAAAAAAGGCACGACTTTAAAATTGCCCTGGTAATTTAATTGGTAAGATATAAAACACACTGCTCTACTTGAGAGTTGCTATCCCACGCTGCACCTAGTCTAGAGATAAGCAAACTGAAGATGTTTCGATGGTGCCCAGGTTCCCATGTGGTGTGGCTAATGATGCCTGGCATTACTGAGCCCCTGATACTATTCCCGGGTAGCAGGTGACTTGGAAAGGAGTGTATAGTCAATTCTCATTATTCACAGATTCAGTATTTCCAAATTCACCAGCTTGCTGAAACTTGGCTGCTGATTGCAAAATCTGTATGGCCAGTGTATTCGTGATCACTTGATGACATTCCCAAAACATTAAAAATTAAGGTGGCTTTAAGTGCCCGTCTCCATGCCAAGGCTCCACCATCCCATTTTAGCTCGTAGACTGCACATGAGATATTTGTGTGGTATTACTTAGTGCTTTTTTGCCTTTATTTGTGATTATATCATGTAAAGCAGCTCATAAGTAATAGTGTGGGTGTGGCTGTGTGTGCACATGTATGGTACTGGGATTTAAGCCCAGGGTCTTCTAGGCAAGCTTTCTACCACTGAGCTACATCCCCAATACCTTTCTAAAATATTTTATTTTAAAATATTGAGGGAAGTTCTCACTAAATTATTCAGCCTGGCCTCAAACTCCTGACTCAGCCTCCCAAATATTTGAGACTACAAGTTTGTGCCACAATGCCAGACCCACGATTAGTCTTAAAGTGCTGTCTATAGTTCCTATGTACTCCAAGAAGACTGATGGACGTGTGTCACATAAGCTTCATTTAGGTAACAAAGTGCCATGGGCCATGAATTCAACGCCTGCGAGGCAACATGTGGACTAAACAAGGTGTCTTTAAACAGAAACTCACAAAAAACAAGGTCATATATATATATTGATCAGTTGATGAGTAATGCTGTGATCACAGACTCCCAGGACTCTAACCCTGTACTTTCCCCTGAGGGCAATGGTGCCATGTTTACAGCAATTCTACAGAACATAACTACCACAATTTATATCACTTGAATGTAAGAATTGCCCATAATAAAACAAATGAAAAATGATCTACCAGCATAAGAGAACATGGCAAGGGTAGAAAACCTGAATCAAGCAATGCATAATTGAATCTTGCCTCCTGGATGACTTGCTTTGGCTCTGTTAGTGGGGGGCTGCCACCTCTCTTGAGAGGCACCCTAAAAGAGGGATCCCAAGGAAAAGCCACGGTACTAAGTGTTCCACCTGTATCATGGAAGCTCCACCCTTCAACTACATCTCTGGATGGTAGATGTACCTTACATTTCTGGGGTTCTCTTACCTCAGAGATTGTGACTGGCCCCTCCTCCCCTGCATTTCAGGGGTGGCTGGGGCACTGGTGCGGCCCTGCCTCTGGCCTGGAACACTGCGGACAGGAACCATGTAGTAGGAGGCCGGCTCTAGCAGCCACAGGCTGGAGGCACTGGGCCTGTCCTGGGGGGTAGTAGCTGGGCTGCTACAAAGGAATTGGAGAAAAGTCAGTGACAGGAGTGACCCCACTTAGAAGCTCAAAAAATGCAGAAGAATGAAGGTATAATGAAAAGGGGTCTGCACACTGCTGGCACCCTGGGGAGCCTCCAACTGATATACTTCTACCATCACCTGGCTAAGGAGAGGAAGACCTCACCTTCCACCTTCCACCCGCCCACCTTTTACCCTCTTCTACTTGCCCAAGCCAAGGCCCACCCTTGGCAGTGCCCACCTGCTCCAAGCCCTCTCTTCTTCCCCATCAGACCTGGACTCGCTACTGGGCTCCGAAGTCTTCCTAGGTTTCTCATAGGGGTGGTCGAGGCTGGTCTCCTTCCATGGGCTGTTCTGGATTGGGGTGCGCTCCAGGCCTCCAGGTTCAGGTCCTGCTGGTTGCAGCCCCTCAAGGCTCTGGGGTGGAAGAGGCCGGGAGGGTGGGGCTGGGGACTCCGGGGGAGGTTTTGGTGCTTGAGAGTCCTCTGCTGGATAAAAGAAACTTGGTAAGGACAGAGGCTGAGGAACCGGCCCAACAAGAACCTCCATAGCCTGTGCTTTGCTTTCCCTCCCCTGTCTGGCTTATCCCACTGCTCCAGGCCATGGCTCCAGCCTCAGATATTGGGACTCTCTCCATCCCACAGCCCTAGTTATACCTGTCTCCTTCAAGAAAACTCCCTAGGTTGACTCTACCTGCCTCACTTACTCTGCTTCTAACCTTTGCTCCTGGTGTCATGTTTGCAGCCAGGCTCTGTTAACCTGATTTTCTTCTCTTGACGTGCCAAAATACCGTTTTGTTATTGGCTTAGGCTCTTCTCTGAGCAGAACTGTACTACCTTCTTGGTACATCTTGACCCTGACGTCCTTAGAATTATTGGTACACAGGGCTTTCATTTTGTTCTGTTTTTCAACTGGGGCCTTGCTATGTGGCCTAAGTTGGCCTTGGACTTGCGGCCATCCTCCTGTATCAGCTTCCTGAGTGTTGAGATTACAGACATGCACCGCCACACCTGGCCTGGCAGAGTTCTCAGTCTATAGACTCATGCTCCCTCCCAAATGCCACTTTCTTTCCGAAACTGCCAATGACTGGCTCATTGGTGCTGACAGGTTCAACTTGAAATAAAGCCCCAGGATGAAGGAGGGACACTTGGGGTTGATGAGCCCTGCTCGAATTCATCTTTCTCTTCCTTGTTAAAATGGTTGAGCTTCTAGAGTGAGAGATGGTCAGCACATCCCCACGCTCACCTGAGCATGAGTAAGGGCACATGGAAGCTAACACGGGAACTATGGGAGGGGCGGAGCCAGCACCACAGTGAGCTTATGAAACCTTCACCTTCCCATTGGACGTCCTCCCTAGCAAACTCAGCCAAAGCTGAAGGTCGTGTAGGAGCCCAGCCTTGACGGTAGTTCCCAGACTGTCCTTCTCACCTTCCTCTAGAAGTAGCCCGTCAGACAGGGAGCTGTCATCTGAGGCACTGAGCTCTGGTGAAATCAAAGGGAAGAGAAGGAGATGAGGACAAGGACCCGTAGATAGGAGTAACCAACATTATCCACCCCAGCCTGCTTGCTCTTCCACGGTAGCTCTCGTTAGTGGAAACACCCACTGTGGGCCAAAAGGCCTTTCGATATTGTACTCTAAACTTACAACTCAGAAAAAAATTTCCAAAGTCAGGGACTAGGAGACAGAAAAATCTGACTTTAATCTTGGCTTAGTCATTAGTTATGCAACATTGACTATGCCACTTTAATACAAGACCTCAGTTTCTTCACCTGTCAAAAAAAGTTAGGGCTTCCTGGCAATGAAAGGAAAGGCAAAGAGCTATTGGAAGGTCCTTGGGAATGCAAAAAATTTACCACCCTTTCTATAACTTTTTTAACATCACAGATGCAACTCAGTCTCAGAACTCCTTCATTACCAACAACAAGAGCAGCACAAGGCGGGAGTTTGAACTGTGGGACTATGAGGCCAATAGCCAGCCAGCCCTGAGAACAGGGCTCCGCACCTAAAGGAAATGGAATATAGCATTTTTGTGTAGAAGAGCAACATCTGCTTCCAAGGAAGTTTGAGGGAACCTATTTTTTGTCATTGTCTCTGTACACATATAAGCCTTCAAATCTGACTGTGACCTGAATGGTATGCACAAAGCACTTCCAACTGTTTGACAAAGGAAATGAGAAAAAATAACTAATAGCTAACATTTTTGCTATGTCAATAATTTTCAATGTACTACTGTGTGTGTGTGTGTGTGTGTGTGTGTATGTGTGTGTGTATGATCTTCATAGCAACTATGTAAGGTAGATACTGTTATCTCCATGTGAAGAGTTAAAACTGAGTTTCAGAGGAATATTGTGGTTTGGGTCAATTCACCAAAAGGTGGTTGAGTCAGAATTCACACCCAGACAGTCTGACTAGACTCCATGATCTTAACTACCACCCTTCATTGGCTCTTCTGTTAGCCAGCACCTAATGCATAGGTCATCACCAGAAAATCTTAAAAAAGTAAAACAGTTCCAACCATAACTGAGGTGGGTTAACTCCAGTCCATGGGCCAAATCTGGTTGGCAGGCTGTTTTTATGAATAATTTATTGGAATACACTACAAGATAATGTCTGTGTAGTTTAGCCCTAACACAGCAGAGTTGAACAGCTGTGATGAGAGTCCACAGGATCCAGAAAGCCTAAAATACGTACCATCTGGCTCATTGGCAGATTGGAAAAACTTGCCAATCTTTGATTGGTAATTTAAATGAAATACAAACTTTACCAGGGCAATTCTCATGTTCTGAAGTGCAAGGAGTTGGGCCTGACTTCAGAGCAGCCAATCAGTGCTGCTTCTCCTGCCTCATGGCTAGTCTTTGCTTTGGGGGTTCAGTGACGGAGACACCCTCTTAATCCCTGCCTCTAGCCATTCACAAAACCCCAGAGAATAAAGATTTTACTTTTTGTAAATGTCAAGTTGAAGAAATGATGGAGCTGTCATGGCCCAAGAGTGCAATCCATGCCCAAGTCATGTGCTTCAGTTAGAATACGGGCCATGGGAAGAAAAGACACCATGTCCACATCACCCTTAAGATTCATAGAAAGCTAACTGGTTTTATAGGCCAGAAAGTACACGGCAAAGAGGGGAGCCTGGAGATGGACTGCCTTTGGGGCGGGGGGATCTGCAAGGCACAGCAAACCACCCGAAGAGTCACTGTCACTGTCTCAGTCCCCACCCCAGTCCAACCCTGGCCTCCATAACAGATGACACTCCAGGTGGAGAGGTGACGATAAAGACAGTATTTACATACTAAGGATTCTCACGGCTACTTTCTCCAACAACATGGTAGCCCTCGACTGCATGAGGCTATACTTATTAAAATCAAATTAAGTTAAAAGGTCAGTTCTTCCATCACAGAAGGCACAATTCAAATGCTCAATAACCATGGGTATCATTTCAGACAGAACAGACAAGAAAATAGTGACATGTTATTGACAGCACTGCTGAATGCGGGTGCTGTCAATCAACGACGCCGCAGAGCACCTGGAACAGGAGAGGCATGTGCTGAGGATGGCTCTCAGCAGGTTCACCCAGAGGAAACTGGTTCAGCACCTGGCTGCTGCCTGCCAGCAGCAGAGCACTGGCTAATTACTCTCACCTGGCATAATTACTTTCTCAAATTGAATAATCCTTTTGGGGCGACTAGGGGGGAAGGGTGGGTTTTTGTTGAAGAAATCTGGTTTGGGTTTTTTTTTTTTTCGTTCACTTTTTCCTTTTTAATACAAAACACGTTTCAGTTACTATCAATCCTACTCTACTTTCCCCCTTTCCAGGTGAGGACAGCTGAGCAGGGGAGCCACGAAACAGGAATTACTTGTCTAAAGCCACCTCCTCCTGAGCGTCCAAGCCTGGGCATTAGAACCCAGGACCCTCGGGCCCATGTGAAGAGCAGGGCTGGAGTTGGGAACAGGGTTCCTGTGCCAGATGTGGGCAAGTCAGCATCTGCACCAGCTGTTTTCTCCCCACATCTTGATTTTCTCCTGGGCAGAGTGCCTGAGAAGGTTTCAGAACCTTGGCTTTGCCTCCCACAGAAGGTTAAGCCAGAGCCTCAGGCATGTCCTGGCCTGCTTCCCACTCCCAACAAGGAGCGTCACGGACGACAACGACAGCAGCAAGTGACATCCCTCTACCAGCCCAGTCTTGGGCAGAAGCTCCCAGCAACTGTAGGACCTGTGGTCAGGGGGCTACACAGCAGTGCACGGCCTCAGGGGACAGAGAAGCTGAGACCAACTGGGAAAGGGTACATATCAGTACCGGGGTTGGCTCCCAATAAGTACAGAGCAAGTTAGCCCGTAGGGACTTCTATGCCCAAATTAACTATTTTCCCCTGGTAGGTCCATTCCCCCTGGCCCTTAGAGGAACAGAGAAGGGATGGAGATCATTAAACTTAGAGCCTTCAAAACCAAGAGCTGGGGTAGGCCAGAGCCTCTTAACCAGAGAGGTCTGGCCGCCTGGCCCTGGATCAACTCAACAGTCACCTGGCTTTACTGGCTAACTGTCCCATGGAAGTATTTCCTTCCTTGCCATCTACTCCTGGCACCTAGAGGTGACCAGGCAGGTATCTGGCCTCATGCTTCCTATCCTAAATTAGAGGCCACAGATATTGGTGTACCTACTGCCTAAAGGATAGCCACGGGGGACACGTACTGGGGAGAGCTTCCACAAGAACATCCCACCAGCTGCAGAAAGCAGCCATGGAGAAGAGCCAAGCTGAGGTGCAGAGACAGAACTAAGACTGAGAAAGAAGCAGGCACTCTCCGAGGTGAACGGAGGCCCCAGGTTCCAGCTCTGCCCCAGGGCTGCCGCCTCCTTCCCTACCCCTCTTCTCAGATGCAGCCAGGGAGGCCTGGGACCCACGAGAGAGGCCTCGGGGTCAGGACTGGAGCAGAGGAATGGAGCGCTGCAAGTCCTGACCTGACAAGCTGGATTTGGGAGAAATAGTCACACCTTGGAGCTCAAAACGATCTACCGGAAGCTAACCCAGACTGGACACACTGAAGTCATGGGGCTGGCACCTGGCCCCGATGATTCACTAAGCCACCAGGCGGCAGGTCAGGGGCTCAAGAGCCTGAACAGAAGTGGGAGGATTTTTCCCTCTTGACCAAGGTACTTGCAGATACTGACAAATTGTCGGGTACACCACCAGGGGGCCAAGATTTCAGCCTAAATATCTGACGAGTTAAGTGCGCACTGTGTCCCCTGAGACAACACCCACAGCGATGGCCTGCAGTGCCTAACTCAAACCAGGGGAAAGTGTATCACTGCCCCATGGCACTACCCTGATCCAGATAAGCCACTGCTCTGTGAGCTTGAGATACTGCAGTTGAATAAATCCTGTCTAGAAATCTCTCTCTCTCCCTTCTGTCCTCTTGTATTCCTGAGCTCTGAGCCCTGGGCCTTCACCCTGAGCTACACCCCTTTCATTTTTGTGTTTTGTTTTTGTTTTCATTTTGAGACAGGATCTCATTAAGTTACTAAATTGCCCAGGCTGGGCTTGAACTTTTGATCCTCTTGCCTCAGCCTCCCAGAGTGTGACATTACAGGTGTGATGTCACTACACAGGGCTTCCGGAGTACTCTCAAAGCCTCTGCACAGCACACAGAGAGAAATGGAATGTTCTGGGAGATGAGGAAGAGGGGCCTCCCAGGATGAAGGCTTGCTGGGGCTGCAGAGGGTAAGGCAGGAGTCCGTGTGGGCCAGAAGGCATATTATGTACCCAGTTGGTGGAGAACTGAACCAGTGCCAGGCATAGCAGTGCTAACGAAACGCAAACGCAGTGACACAGGTGCACGATCTGCCACTCCTCCACGCCGCGGAAGGTGTGCGCGGGACAGTGGGCAGCGGGAAGTGTGCGCGGGAAGGTGGGCAGGGCTCACCTAGGCCCAGCGAGTGGGCGGCAGCGGTGGGAGGGGGCTCACTGTTGCGCCGCCGGTCGCCCAGGCAGCGCTGCAGCTCTCGGAGCTTCTTCTCCTCCTGCAGCGCCGCATGCTTCCGCTGGCGCCTCGCCTGCCGGCTGAGGTTCTCCTCCGCACACAGCCGCCGCGCCGCCTCGGTGATCTGCAGCTGCAGGGCCAGCTGGCGCTCCAAGCTGCTCAGGGGGTCCTGAGGGAGGGGAGGAGATGAGGCCGGGGAGAGGCAGGCTCTCAGGCCCTCTCCACCCTACCCCAGGACACACAGCAGCCCTGGCTCAGGCCCCTGAGCCCAGGGGACCGAGGGGAAGATGACAGCAGTACCCGGGATGTGGCAGAGGGTGGAGAGCCAGCGCGGCTTGTCAGCCAACCTGGGAGCCAACTTGTCAGCTTGAGAAGTTGGCACGGCCCCTCCCCCAGCCCCGCTGCCCAGCCCGGCCGCCCAGCCCACAGGGTGGGAACTCAAGAGGGACACTTTTCCTCCTGACTCCAAAAGGCTGGGCAGGCCATCCCGTGGAAACTGGCATCATTCTCATCATAGGGAAGGGCACCAAAGACCCAAGCCACTCCTGCTTCCTTCCTCCTAGGCAGGAAGAGGGGACAGGCCTAGGGGCCAGAGTAACCAGCCTGAGCAGGCAACTGTCTCTTTGGGTTGAGGATTGGCACTCTTAACTGATCCTCTGCCCACTGAGGCCAAACCCACTGTCCTCTCTTAGCTCCCAGCCCTCTAGCTCTCAAGCCAGCACACATCCCCATGGCCATCTGGGCTACGCAGCAGAGGGGACCCCTCGCCCATGCAGAAGGAGTCAAGCACCCTAACTGGGTGGGCAGGGGGAGAGGGGATGCCAAGGTGTGCCTCAGTGGTCAGCCTGGGGAAGCCATCCAGCAGTGGCTCCCAAGTACCTCACCTCTCTGTGCAAGGCCCACTCATCCAGCTTGTAAGCCGCTCCAATCCTACGGCGGACCTTGGGGGCCTTTTCCCCTGGCTTGAGGGGATACTCCGCTGGCAAGGTGCCTGTCAGCTCCTGAGAAGCAAAGTCAAGCCAGGTTTCTCTCCACTTGCCCAGCCTTTGGCCAACCGTTTGCAGCCTGTCCATTAGCCCTGCATGGCTTGGACCTGCCCTTCCACAAACGCCCCTGGGGTGGCCGGGCTGCTTACACCCTGCCCATCTCATCATGACATTTTCTCATTCCCATCCCTAGGGCACAAGATCACTTCCTCCAGAGGGCTACATGGACCTTGGACCTCCTCAGCCCTTCCACAGCCCCTCCTGCCCTCTACCCAGTGTCCAAGTCAAAAGCCTCTGTTATCTGCAGCTACCGAGCCAGTAATTGCTCCAGGCTGCACAAGAGGAGTGCAGGAGTGAGGACTGGGAGAAGCAGGCACTCAGGAGGCCCCGGGGACATACAGCAGCCCTGGCCTAGACTCTGGGTCCTCGTCCTAAGCCCTCCAGGGACACACAGAGAAATTCTGGGGCAAACCCCTGGTTTGATTTCCAGATTTCCCTCAAAAATAGGGATATTCCTCTCAACCTCAATATTCCCAAACATGGCTCCAGGGTTCCTGAGGTTAACTCCAAGTGTAAGTGTGCGTGCCGGGTAGGGAACTGGCAGGTCTCACCGCCTCCCTCAGGCAGAGTCTCCGCAGCTCCTCCAGACAGGCCTCCAGCCGTGCTTCCAGGGCCCGCTGCTGCTTGCGCACTGCATGGGTCAGCTCCCTCGTTGGGGAGATGGGGCTGTCAGGGCCTGTGGGAGGGTGGAGGGCATGTGCTCAGGGAAGCTGAGGTGTGGAAGGCCCTTGCTGGCCACCTCAAGGAGGATATACAAATACACACACACACACACACACACACACACACACACACACACACACACACACACTCACACTCACACACTCACACTCACAGACTCATACCTGCCCACAAATTACAGGCTAGGTGCTGTGGCCTGTGTCTAACCACAAAATACTGTATCTCCTGGCTGCCCAGCAGTGACAGCATTAGAGTTCAGAGGGAAGGGCTACCCACCTGGAGACCTGCAGTGGGGGAAGGGCTGCCCTGTCAGAACTCCTCTCTTCTTCCTCCTCCCCACCCCCCTTTGTCTGTCTCTCTCATGCAGACTCACATGCCTCTCCTGTCCTCTCTCAAGACAAGGCCAGACTAGACATTCCGGCTTAGGCTAACCAGAGAGACCGAACTCTAAGAACACTGACCAGGTAAGGGTTTTCCACTTCTCAGTAATCACTGGGGCTAAGGCTGAACACTGCAGATCCCTCTTCCAGATAGGACCCAAACTCCAGACCAGTGTCCCTAAGACTCTAGCTTTTCAAATATCTCCTTGCTACCCGCAAAAGAGGCCTCACTGTGCCCTACCTCCTTGGTCTTTGGGAGTCTCAGCCTGGCCATTCAGGGTCTGAGGACTCAGGTGCAGTGGAATTTCCCCCACCCACTCACCAGACTGCAGGATGATACCGCTGTCAGTGTCGCTGACCTCATCCTTACTCTCCATGGTGGATTTCGGGCAGGAGGGGGCACGGAGTAGGGAGGGACGGCACTGGTGGCAGCCTGGACCAGGATGTGCTGGTAGCCTGGAGTCCTCCCAGCTTTTAAGAGAAAAAGAGTATGACCCTGTAGACTCCTCTGGTTCCAAACAGATCTAAGGAATAAAGATACCTGCCTGAGGACAAGGGTGAGGTGGAGGGAGAACCGTGCCCCAGAAGTGACTTCGGGTGAGAACTCACTGGGGGCCAGCCTAGCTCCCCAGTTGGCCTCCTTTCAAGAGAATCCTCTGAACTGATGTCCTCTCAGCCCATGGGGTTGACTACAGGGGTGGCCCTAGAGGTCACCAATATTGGGGAAGGCAATAAAGAGCAGAAAGAGGATGAAAGGATGAACAAGGACAACGAGATGGGTAGTAAAGTCAGGTGCAAAGGGAAAGATGTCTTCAAGGGCACAGTTTTCCTTAGCTCAAGGGCTCAGGAGGCCTGAGGCACACCCTACTGCTCTGGCGGGTGAAGAAACTTCAGAAAACAGCTGGACACTCGGCATCAGGATAAGGCCTTGGTGTAGAGCTCCCAAAGTCCAGGTTGCCCTCTCTCTGGACCAGGTCCGTCCGGTAGGAGGTATGGCCACTTTATGCCAGAGAGTTCCTAGAAATGACTTCTGGACCACCAACTACATATAAGGGACCCCCTCAAAGGGAGTTGGCCTACTTGAGACAACTCAGCCTCTACCTCTCAGAGGACAGGGGACTTTGGGGAACTACTACAATCCACAGGTGACCTAGGGTATATCCACCAGGACTGCAGGGGGTTGGGGCAGTGACAAAGCTGAAGCTGTAGAGTATAGAGAAGGGACCACCATTCGTCTGCCTCACGGAGGACGTCCCAGCACCTGGATGGTATAGGTACAGCCCCGAATGTACGTAAGCCCAGACAGGCGCCAGCCATGCAAACAACACCTGTGTCTACCCCATCTCTCCTCACTAAGCCCACAGCCCTGGTCAGGGTTCCAGCTGGCCTGGGCTGGGCAGCTGCTGGTTGAAGCAGGGAGGGGAGGCAGGTGGAGCCCAGGCGGCGGTCTGGAAGGAGAGGCCCGCCACCTCCTCACTGAGTCAGCCCATTGAGCAAGAGTCCAATAGTCCCTCCGAGTTTCTGTCTGGAGCTTATCCTGCTGCCTCCTCAGAACACAGGGACCCAGAACGGGGAGGTGGGCTTCTCCCAACCCTGCATGGACATCCAGCAGAGCAGAAGAGTAGGCCTTGGGAAAGCTGACCACAAGGCAAGGGTGACGGAGGGAGAGGGGTCTGCTGTCAGCCTGTCCCCAACAGCACCTCTGACGAAAGAGCAAGAGCAATGGAGCTTTTATAGACCTGTGTAAACAGCACAGCTTATCAAGGTACCATGGGCAGCAGCAATTACAACCACAGCCCTGAAAACAATATGCACCTTGTGCTTTGCAATTTCAATTCCAAGGGAGTCGAAAGAGTGCACAATAGAATTTTTTTTTTAAATCATGTAGGGACTTTATAAACATGCCAGAGATTGGCCATATATTCTAGGGAATGTCAGGTGATCGTTGTTAGCACTGTACTGTTCATCTGTCCCAAACTCTTGCTCCTCCAAGGACAGAGTAGCAGGCAGCTCAGCCTTCCCGGCTCCCTGGCATCCTCTCTCCCCTAAGCCAGGAGGGGTTGGAAAGAGCTGGGAAGGCCAGTCTCAGCTGGCACTGTGAGCATTTTTGCCTTGGATAAAGGGAGGAGGTAATATGGGAGAGGAAGCCAATAATTAGTCACACTTGATAATTAATTATTAACCACTAAGGAGTTGCTTTGGAAAGTTGAAACGACTCAGCCTCTACCTCTCAGAGGAGAGAGGACTTTTGGGGACTGCCTTTGCTTTTCCTGCAGCTTCTCCCTTCCCAAGAAGCCCCATTCCCTCCATGCCAGGGTCGAGGGGGCGGCCAACATTCATCGTGGTCCCAATCTGACTCTGAGTCAGCTCTTGGGTAACCTGCTGCTCTGTGTAGAGCAAAGAGCACAGGACCAGGGTCCTGGACCAAGGCCTGTGGGTGCTCCTGCCTGTGCCACCTGGGGAAAGTCACCTGGCTTCACCGTACCCTTTCCTCAGTGTACAACAAAGACAAGATGGGACCAATGAGCTCCCTGGGGTGAATCTGGAGTTTTTGGACAACCTCAGGAGGGAAGAATCAGGGAGCAGACCCCACACACCTGCTCCGTGAGCTGCTGAGTCCACGGGAGCAGGCCCCGCCTGGCCCCACCCCCACCCTGGAAGGAGGCAGTCTTAGGTCTCTAAAACATTGCTTCAGATAAAAGCAATTCAGGTAACATCCCACCCCCTTCCAATTCCAGAACCCGTCCTGGCCCGACCAGTTCCCTAGACCCTCTATGCAGCCCACCTGGCTCTGAGACCTAGGAAGCAGCCCATCTGGCTGAACAGCGTCCCCAGAAAAAGGCAGAGGAGAGAGGAAGGGTAACGCTGCCACTGGGGACCTTCTTCAGCCACCAATGTGCCTGCCCACAGCCAGGTCCTGGACCCATATGCTCGCTCATTTCTGCTGGCCCTTTCTCCGGTGGAGATTAAGGCCTGACCACAGAGATGGTCTCCCTGCCCAAGCCCACCAGCAGCCCCTGTTGTCCCTGTGCCCCCAAACATGAGCCCAGCGGTGGGGAGGTTGGAGGTGGCCAGGGCCAGAGCTCTCTCCACTCCCAGGGCAGCCTGCCCCCAGGCCCCAAAGACCCACTCTGCCCTCACCTGCTTCTGGGCTTTTGTCCAGGAGATCGGGAAAGGACCCCTGCTCCCAGGTCAGGGAGGCGAGGGGCCTCACATGTCGCCTCCGAACCTGCGTGGCCACAGGCAGGCCACCTCACACTCTCCCTCGGATCAGGCGCCAGCTCTCTGCAGGCTGCTGGCTGCCCCTCTGGCCGTCCCTCGTGTCCCTCCCAGGCTGCCGGGCCAGGGGAACCAGGTTACTTGTTATGACTTGAGTCAGAGGGGAGGAGCAGGTGAGCAAGCCCTTCCCTGAACTAATCCACTGCTGACTTGCCGGCAGGCAGCTCCGGGCCTCTGCACTTCCGGGGCTGGAGGGGAGCAGGGAAAGGGGCTCTCCGGGAAGGAATCCCAGAAGACAACAGGGGTCACACCTCCATGGCCACGGACAGCCTAGGGCAACGTGCAGAGCTATGAGCAGGGCTACCAGCGGCCCGGGGGCCCTTGTACTGCCCGGCTCTCTCTCCCTTCCTTGGTCCTCAGTTTTCCTTCCTAGAAACCTAAGAATACTAAGTCCCCCCAAACAAGGTAAAAAGTTCACTGTGAACCCAGCCTGATGGTGCAAGCCTGAAATCCCAGCACTCTAGGAGACTGAGGCAGGAGGATTACAAATTCAAGCCCAGCCTGGGCAATTTAGCAATCTAAGGAGACCCTGTCCCAAAAATCAAAAACCAAAATGGGCTGGACACACAGGTCAGTGCACAGGACTCCCTCCCGTGCATGCACGCGTGCACACACACACCTGTGAGGGAACCACCAGGAAATCCATTAACTGACAGGAATGGTCAATGCTCTTCCTCGTACACTGAGAAGGAGACCACAGCCTACGTTTTGTCGTTCACACCTCAGGGAGTGGGGGTGGCACATACCTGTGGTCCTCAGGAGGCTGAAGCAGGAGCACTGCTTAAGCCCAGGAGGTCAAGACCAGCCTGGGTACCACCCCCTGAGGTCTTCATCTCACTACCTCCTGCCCCCTAGCTTCAGATCCGCCCCCATGGCCCCAGCATCTCAGCAGAGGTCTAGACTGCTCCTCCCTCCCAGCCTGTGAGACCCCACTCCTCAGTCTCCAACCCCAGTGCTGGGATAACTGAGGAATTCAGCTTTCATGAAGCATCTCCGTGGAGGAGCAAAGTCACAGAGCCGGCCACTTCCCCTTCTCCAGCACCTCTACTCCCCCAACGCAACTTCCTTCGCATTCCTACACACTCTCTTTTCAAAAAATACTAGTCCTAAATCCTCAAGGCTGACCTCCCTATCCGCTCGCCATCCCGAGGCTAGGGGCCCTCATGGGACAGTCCCCACACTGGGTGAAGAGCCTGCTCTCCGACCTCCTAGATACCCACAGCCTTTCCCTTCCCCCAGGCCTCCACCAGGCAGCCCCTCCCACCCCCCACCCCTGCTGGTTTGCACTTTCTTCCACATCAACCCTGGAGAGGCTGACTCTACTCAAAAGCAGCCTCTCTTCCACCTTGCCCAGCTCTGAAAGCCTAGTGGGGAAAAGAATGGAAGTTTCTAGAAGCAGTGCATAGCTCACATTTTTAATGCATAAATTTAAGAATCACTAGGAGAATCAGTTACATTGGAATACAGTTCTAACACAAGAAAAACATGTCAACATATATGTTTCCTTATTAACATTGCACAGGACCTGGCCGTGGATAACTGTATACCAGTGATGAGAGTAAACAACATTTCAAGATAGCTGCCACACGTGTGGCGTGATACGAAGCCAAATCCCACTAATGGCAAAGTCACAGTGCGTTTGCTGCCTTCAAAATTCAAGGTGAGGGCTGGAGCACAGCTTGGTGGTTAGAGCACCTGTTAGCATAAGCGAGACGCTGGGCTCAATTCCCCAGCACTACATAAAAATTAGCCAGGCTCAGCGGTGCACAACTGACAGGATGAGGCAGGAGAATTGCCATGAGTTCAAGGCCAGCCTGAGCTATATAGTGAGTTCAGAACTACAGAACAAGATCTTCTCAAAAAACCAACAAACAAAAACACCTCAAGGTGATGTTAAACCTTTGTTAGTGATGAAAAATAAAGACATAGCTCCCCCTACCTCCATTTAAGTTTTCACATCCTCTGAATTTTATCCACAGATGCCTTGGTGCCCATGGAATGCCTTTTGGAGAACTTCTGCCCCACAGTAACCCACCATCTGCATGCAGGGGGAAAATGTGAAATCCTCCAGGGAGGGACACACTCTGTCACAAATTTCTTAATTTAAATTGTCTTCCAGGAAAAGCCTCCAGGCTTTTTAATGTTCATTCTTACAGTTTGGAACCAGATTTCAAGAGCGGACTAGACCAGAAGCCAGGTTGTCTGGTCAGTAATGTTAACAGCTCCAAGTCTCCTGCACAAAACTTAAACTTGCACAAAAAGAACTTCTCTCTTTCTTTTTATACTTGGGATTGATCCCAGGGCCTTCACAGTGAGCTACATTCCCAGATCATTTTTGATCTTTGATTTTGAGGCAGGTTCTCCCTAAATTGCTAAACTGCCCAGCCCAGACTCAAGCTTGTCATCCTCCTGCCTCAGCCTCACAGAATGCTAGGATTACAAGCTGGTACCACAGGACCTGCTCTCTCTCCCCATTTTTTGTTTTCTCAATACTGGTGATTAAACCCAGAGCCTTCACACTGAGCTACATCCCTGTACCTTCTTTTTATATTTTTGAGACAGGGCTACGTTGTCCAGGCTGGGTTCACATCATGCTCCCCTGCCTCAGCCTATTGGAGTGCTGGGATTACAGGCATGTACCATCACACCTGGCTCTCTTCTCTCCCTTTGTATGACCACACTACCGATAACCAGTTTTGAGCTGCTACCTCCAGGCTTCCTTGCTGGTTGGTCTCAGGATAAAGCTTTCTGTTTGCAAAAACATGGCTCATGCTGGTTAGGAGCCAGTGCTCCACCAGAGAACTAGAGAATGACCTTTGGGAATTCTCAAAGACATCTCACTCCCCCAAATTCACATTCTGCATTTCCCAGCCAATTTAAGGATTGAAGTGGAGTTGGCAAACCAATCCTCCCACAGAGAAACCAGAGGCTACTGGATCTGGCTGATCGCCCCCCAGATTTAACTCAAAATACCAAAGAAAGGTGGGCATTCCAGGGGACCCCCTTGGAAACCCAGAGCGTCACCACCAAGGCCAGCAGCAGGTGAGGAAGCAGGGCTTCCTTGCACAGCACTAAATGTGCTAGCCTGTGACCTCGGTGAACAAGAGCCCTCCCCAGAAGGGAAAAAATGGCCTCTTAGGGCTTTCATTTCTTAAGGAAAAGTCCTGAATCAGAAAGCTCTCCCACAGCCCTGTAGCCAACCCTTCTCCCATTTTCCCCCAAAGTTCCTTCATTTAAGTTTTATTTTGGATGTGCCAGAACCTAAGTTTCTTTTAACCCAGCGCCTCATCCTCCTGTCTCCATACCCCTACGTCACCAGCAAAGCACAGTCACCCACACACCTACGTCTTTCCTTAATGAATTAAGAAGTCAGTGGTCAGTTGCTGCAGCAAACACTGGGGAAAAAAGGGGAAGAAACTAGCCCGGGACTCTCTAGGCTAGTGGAGTGGGACAGCGTCCTTTAACTGCTGTATTCCTCCTGTCTCCTCCCTGCCCGGGAGAAAGGTGTTCGCGTCCACCAGGCGATGGCAGAGGGGGGCTGCGACAGGGGAACTCCGGGCTGGCTTGGAATGCGCCCTGAAATCAGACCTCTAGGCGATCTGTAAAAAGCCCCTTTGTCCAGTCCACCCGCTCCCCTCCCCCACCGCGCCCTCCACTTCCAGGCCGGCCCGGGACTTTGTCCTTTTGTTTGGCGGCTTGCTGGCTTCCCGGAACCTGGCCGGGACACCCACCGGCATGGAGAAGGTCGGGAAGAAAGGCTGGAGGTAGGAATTCGGAATTCCCGCCTTCCCCACCTCCTAAGTGACCCCAATGCCTGTGAAGCCCCTTCCTCTAAGGATGAAGACCGTGCATTTCCGGGCTCGATCCCCCCCGTCCCCGCCGCCGGCTCCGCCGTGACGGGCTCCCCTAAGTTCCCCTCTTACCTGTCCCACGGAGCTCCGGCGCCTCCCGCCTGTCCCCGCGCCCCCCGCGCCTGCCCCGCCGCGTCAGGACCTGTTGGTCTCGGCCATCTCCCCGCCCCTTGGCCTTCCCTCCCTGGAGGTATTTCATTTAACTTCGGCATTTGCAGCATCCCAAATGTTAAAGATCCCAAGACATCTGTCCCCTGGGGCATACCAAGGCCCAGCGGCGAGAGGGGAAGACGCGCGGAGGGACCCCGTATTCCGGCTCCGGGGCGGGGGCGGGGCTGCATCCTGGGACGGAAAGGCGTCCGCAGAGGTGGGTGCCCCGTGGGATCGGCCCCGTTTGGGGCACGGAGCTGGCCCCCGGCCCCCGCTCTCGGGCGCCCGTGCGGCGGACCACCCCCGGCGCGGCCAGTCGCGCGGCCCGCGCGGGAGGAGGCTCGTCCCTGGCGAGGCCGCCTTTCATCCGCGCGCGGCGCCCTGGCTGGGGCAGTTTTCATGCCCGGGGACCCCGGAATGGAGGAATGAAAGGGGTGGCGGGAGGGGCTTGCCCTCCCCTCCCCCGCCGCCGCTTCCCGCGGTGCCTGTGGGGCACAGCCGCGGGCGGCCGGGTCCTGCTGGGGACCCGGGGACTGCGAGCGCGGCTGCGCTCCGGGCTGCGCCTCCTAGTGCCCGCCGCGGGCCGCGGGGCCGCGCTCCGTCCGCTCCTTCGCCCCTCGCACTCCCGGTTTTCTCTTGTCAATCAACCTATATTGAGCTCCCACTGGGGCCCATCTCTGGGAGTCCAAGTTCAAGCCCCTTCCCTGGAAGCTTCTTCGTCTCGATCCGGCAACACGGTATCCGCGAGCCAGGGAAGGAGCACCCCGCAAGGAGCGACTGAAGGCTATCCAAAGCTTAATGGCAGAGGAGCCCAACAGGTCCTAGGACTGCGGGACCTGCAGGGAATTTGGGGCCTGGGATGAGGAACAGGGGACCCGGGATCCGAGAGAGATGCCGGCCGGGAGCGGGCCAACTCCCAGCGGTTTGTCAGGGCGTGGGTGGTATTGAGAGGGAAGGCTTATCTACCCCAGAAGCCAAAGGAAGAGGATCACGAGTTCCCGGCCAGCCTGGGAAACTTAGCAAGACCCTGTCTCGAAATAAAAATTTAACAAGGACTAAGTACGTAGCTCAGTGGCAGAGTATTTACTCATCAAGGCAACACCCTGAGATCAATCCTCAGCACCACTAATAAATAAACAAATTAATTAATAAAAAGGACGAAAGGAACTGCTCACCCAGCTCTCAGCACTTGACCATAGCTGTATTTGCCCAGAGCTGGTGTCTACGCCTAGGAAGGCCCTAAGTGAGCTAAGGTGATACGTCTGGTAGGCTAAAGAGTTAAGACAATTACCTTGAAATTGCAGAGAATTTACTTGTACTGGTCAAGATTCTCCAGAGAAAAGGAACCAGTAAGATATATGCAAGGGAAAGCTTCTAAGGTGTTGTTTTATGGGACAGCAGAAGCTGACAGATGTTTAATTAACAGGGCAAGCCCTCTAATTGGAGACACGGGGAAAGCTGTGCCTGGGGTCCAACGCTGTCTGCTGGCTCTCCTCTTTTTTCTTTTCTTTCTTTTTTTCAGTACTGGAGATTGAACCCAGGGTCTCTGCACAGAGCTACAACTCTAGTTCATTTTAAATGTTTTATTTTAGGACAGGGTCTTGCTAAGTCACTAAGTTACCTTGACTGGGTTTGAATTTGCAATCCTCCTGCCTCAGCCTCCCAGAGTGCTGGGATTAAGACGTGTGCTACCACACCTGGCTTAGAATTTGTCTTAACTCCAGGAGGACTGTCTTTGTTCCAGAAAGGCCTTCAACTGATTATATGAGGCCCATCCACATTTTGTAATCTGTTCTACCCACAGACTTTGGATTTAAATGTTAATCTCATCTAAAACCTATCTTCACCAACACATCCAGAATAACATTTGACCGAACACTTGGCTGCTGTGATCCAGCCAACCAGTCGTCACAAGCCTGGAAATACCGACCCATCGGAGAACCTGGGCAGACTCACCTTTACAAGGTAGCTTTGAGTGTGCGTGGTGGTGGTAGGAAGACCTTGGAAACTGCACAGGCATGGGGAATCCAGGCAAGGGGCTACAGGGCCTGGGCCTCCGTTGTGCCAGTGCGGGTAGGGAGCGAGTGAGGGGGTGAGTCACAAGCTGTGTAGGAGACAGACCTTTTCCTGCTCTGTGACTGATTGACTAATGATGTGGGCAGTGAGAAAGAGGGAGGAGATGGGGATTCCCAGGTTTCTGGCTTGAAATTTGAATTGGACATGCATTTATATTTGGATATCAATGCTCACTTGTTGAGCAGTCTGGCTGGGGGCTCGAAAGCCCAAGGAAGTGAGAGGGAAAGGACACATTTCTGTGGCTGGGTAAGACCAAAAAAGAGCCCAGGAAGAGAGTTCTGAGAGTATTTAAGGTATAGACAGAAAGTAAAGCACCTGCAAAGGTAAGCGTTATTACTGCTCGTGGGATGAGTAACTTTTTGAATAGTAATCTGTACCCCCTCATACACTCATATCCCTACCTTTTCTGTGGATGGGCAGAGGAAGCAGGAGCTTCCTGCAGGGACCAGCACTAAACCTACTGAATACCAGATGTCTGGATGCGCAGAGGCAGAGATGTGGAGGTCTATGAGCACCAGAAAGAAATGAGACAGACAGGGGGTGGAAAAGAAAATTGTGTGTGCTCAGAGGAGCAAGGACCTTGAGCGCCATGACGTCATGGTACACTAGGAAGTAACTAGACTTTAGCAGTGATGGTAGTTGGAACTTCGGGTCTCAGATCTCTTCCTTTGACAGATTTCTACATCTGACAAGCTTAGTGAACAGGACCCTGCTCTTCACCCCGGGTCTACCAGAGGCCGCTATGAGCAGGAACAGCTAAAATATCAGCTTAAGGGGGCTGCTTTCTGGCCTTCCCCAGGATTCTGCATAAAGAAATAGAATTGTTTACCATTCCAACAGGCTGGGCCCAGATCAAAATAAAAGTGAGGTTTGTGTCCCCCAAAGTTCATATGTTGGAAACTTCATCTCCCAAGTCATATGTTAATGGCATTTGGAGGTAGGAATTTTAGGGAGATGGTAGATGAAACCATGAGGATAAGGCCCCTTATAGTGACATTAGGGGTTTTCTAAGAAGAGAAAGATATGTTGAGTATGTGCTGCACACATGTAATCCCAACTACTCAGGAGCCAGATTTCAAGTTTAGGGACAGCCTGGGCAATTTAGCAAGACCTTATGTCATGGGTGGGATGTGGAATGGCCCCCAAAAGCCTCATGCACCTATGGGTACTGTGTAGTGTTGGGAGGTAGGGCCTGGCTAGACAGAGTGGATGCTTGGGGCTTGACCTGGAGGGGCATATGCTGGTTCCACGCTTGCTCCCTGACTGGTCTCAGTTCCGCCACGCTGCTGTGAGGATCTCTGTCTCCAGAGCTCCAGCTCCAGCTCCTGTTCTTGCTCTAGCTGTGGCCCCACCATGTAGTTCTACCGTTTTCCAGCCACCTACCTGTGAATGGACTGTGACTTTCTGAAACTGTAAGCTAAAATAAATCTTTCCTCCCTAAGGTTGTGAATGTTGGGTATTGAGTCACGGTGATGAAAAAATAACTAAGATACCTTGTCTCAAAATAAATCAGAGCTGGGCCTTGTGATGTAGGCCTGTAATCCCAGCATTTTTAGAGGCAGAGGCAGGAGGATCACAAGGTTGAACCCAGCCTGGGCAATTTAGTGATTAGTGAGAGACCCTGTCTCAAAATCAGAAAGTAAAAAATGAACTAGGGATAAAAATCAATATGAAGGCCCTGGGCTCAGTCCCCAGTACCAAAATAAGTACATAAATACAAATAATAAAAATTAGAAAGGCTGAAGACGTAACTCCACACTTCCTCCGTTCAATAACCAGTACCACAAAAAAGGGAGACCTAACGTAGCAGCACTGTAAGAAATAAATCTCTATTCTGTATAAATTACCCAGTCTCATGTACTCTGTTACAGCAACAGAAAATGGGCTAAAACAGTATATATTTCTCTTTACAAAACTGAGGCTCAGAGAAGTGGGTTAAATAAGTGGGTTAAAGGTGCACCACTCGTAAGTAAGTGATTGAGATTTGAAGCTAGATCTTTCCAGTTCCATGTGAACATATAGCCCTATACTTAGGGTCAAATGCCAAAGGGACCAGACAGATAAAGTGCAGGAATGAAGCATGTCAGGTCTGGGACGCCTTTGTTTGCAGCACTCAACTCGGAAGGCAGGCAGGCCTGAGGTGGGGGTAGCACAGATAGGCATGAGGGAACGCGAAGGCAGATTAGAAAACGCAGGGCCTGTCTTAAGGGGACAGACACTGCAGATGCCACAAGAAAATTCTCAGTTTTAAAAACAAAAGTGGAAGTTCTTATTTTTAATGTAAAAGTTGATTTGGACAGGCTGACACAATTCATTGGCCCGTTTTATTTTACTAAGAGCTCAAAGGAATCCAGAACAATGTGTCTACACCCTTTTGGGGTGTGTGTGTGTGTGTGTGTGTGTGTGTGTGTGTGTGTGTGTGTGTGTGTGTGTTTGTGTGTGTGTGTGTATTTTTTTGAAATAGAATCTCTCTAGTCCATTCTGGTTCTCAATTCACTATGGATCCCTGGCTAACCTCGAACTCATCCTGCCTCAGCCTCTCAAGTGCTGGAATTACAGGTGTACGCTACCACACCTAGCTAATTTTCATTTGGTGCTGGGAATCAAACCAAGGGTCTTGCACACTCTACTTAAACATTCTAACCACTGAAGTGTGCCCCAACCTTGCTGTTCTGTCTCATAGGAGAGCCCCCCAAAGCCCACAGCAGGCATGTCCAACCTGCAGCCTTCTGTTTTTTGGCTTTGATTTTAAAAACATGTTGTAATGATCATTTTTTCCTAGGTTTTGGTACTTATATATGTTATATTATCTTTATATTTCATATGAGGCCCAAGACAGTTCCTGTTTACTTAAAAAAAAAAAAACAAGGTCAAAAAACAGCCAACTGAAACTGGACATGCTGGCCTAGAGTCTAACATTTATACAGGGAGCCCCAGGCATCTAAAGAAGCCAAGGCTTGGGAAACAGGTGTTTTCACAGCAGAAACCAGAGCCTCATTAGGGACAAACTGGCTCAGCGTACGGAGTGTAATTTGGGAGAAGCAGCTATACCTCGTTTCCCTCCTTCCCATTTAGGCCAAAGGGAGCGGGGGCTTTCCTCCATCCGACTGGGTTTCTGGAAAGAGGTGGGGATGTGGAAAACTTGGAGTTCTTGCTGGTGAGGAGGAAGGCGCAGGGTGAGATCTCATGACTGAGCTTCTGAAGGCTGTGTGGCATGTGGGCACTGCTGTCTGGCTTGAATCCTGCTCCCCAACTTAGGGAGGAGAAGGCTCAACAGATCCTTCCCTGCCCTGCAGGATCTGCCTGGTCCTGGTGGTTTACCTACTCAGACTTGGCAGGGGAGGAAGCTCGCCACCCTACCCCTCCTCTAGCTCCGGGGACCAGATGAGGAGAGGGAGGCCATGCTTAGCCACCCAGATAGTGCCCTGTCAATGCCCTGGGAAGGAGCTCTCTGGAAACCCCAGAATGACTGGGCCCGAGGCCCCGTTTCCTCTCCTGACCACATCCTGCGACTCTCAGATGGGGCAGATTCAAGAGGGCATTGCCTGGCACCTGCTGTGTCTATGGCCAGAACCCTCTTGACAGCATTGTGTCTGTGACCAGACCCCAAACCTCCATGATGCAGGCTGGGCAGAAGGCAGGTGAGTAGCTACTCCGATATGATTAACTTAAGGGGTCAAGCCTGGGGCCTTGCTCAGTGGCTGCAAGGGAAGAAAGCCCCTGAAAGTAGACCCTGTATCACTGAGCTGCTCAAGGGGTAGGGGTGCACCCCACTGCTGGGCTCCAGACCCTCAGGTGGATTAAGCAGGAAAAGAGGCCACTTTCCCAGGGCACCTGAGCGCCCTGCAGCCAGCAACTCTGGGCGGGTCTCTAGACGTTTCTAAGTTCTCTCCCATCATTCTCTCTACTTCTTTGTTTTCTTCACCCTTTCTGTTTCCTTCTGCTCAAGCTCTTCTTTTCATGGCTACCTGGGCTTTTAAAGGATTTCAGGTGCCATAGGCCCATGTCCTCAGGGTTACAGGTGGATCACTGGACATTGGCATGCCTCCTCCTCTCTGCCTCTTTTTTTACACAAGCACAGACTGTAGCTTGTTCTCCAGGGGACCACCAGAGCGGTACAGTTGCCAGTAGCCTGCTCATTGGTCTAGATCAACAGTCTTTTGTGTACCCTGGAGGATCCGCCCAGAGGTAAACGCGATGGGGCCAGGTGGGGCTGGCCACAGCAGAGTGGCGTGGAGGCGCTGATCTAGGTGGGACCCTTCCCTGCTTCCTTCCTTTCCTGTCCTGCTGTTGGAAACTTGGACCTTTCCTCTCAGGAGGGCAAAAGCTAACCTCTCGCTGAGAGCCCAAGCCCCCCCGCCTGCCTTCTGTCCCCTCCAGGGGCACGGGCCACTGAATCCGAATGGCTTCTCTGGGTACTCTCTCTTGTTTCTGCAGACCCAAAGTTGAAACTTCAAGGAAAAAGTGAATTGTGTTAAAAGCAATAAGAACTAAAGGAGTGAGGAGGCAGATATTATCCTCGAGCTGCAACCAGACAGAAAGGGCTCCCAGGGCCCGGGGGACACTGTGTCCTGAGCCTTCCTTTCCCCTACGGAAAGCCCACAACTGCCCAAAGTCAGGTGGCACACAGGAGAGCCAGTCATCCTGCCCCAGTGGCGGTATATGTGCGGTAGAGAATTCCCAGGCTCCAGGGGACAGGCTTGGGTGTTCAGGCCCCAGTGAAAGAGGGGCACAGTTCATTTCTGACCAAGGTGTAGGCTGTCAGACCCCTGCCTGAAGACAAGCTACAATACATTTGGATAAGCAGTCAAATTCGCTTCTGTGATTCTGTGAGCAGTGTCTCCTCCAAAAATCTGGAAAACCTATTTGATGAGCTGAGCAGAGGAGGCAGGCTCCGCAGAAGAAGGGGTCACAGAAGGCAAAAGTGGCCCAGAAAGCAGTAAGTTAGCATCAGCTCCCTTTAGTTTATTTCCTGATAAGGGTTAACACGTTGACTGAATCTGGCCTGTTTGGGACCTGGCCATTATTTTGTTCCATTTCCTGATTCTTCAGAAGAACCACTTGGTTATGGTTCATGGTATTGAAGTAATATGAGCCCACTTTGGGTTAGTTTGTTTGGGCCTGGTATAGAAGCTTAGTCCATACCAAGGGCCTTATATAATTTTTAGTTAACACTGTAATGACAGTGGCTCTCCTCAAAGGTCTGAGGCTGACCTACTTGGGGCCTGACCCACCTAGGGCTTTCTAATGATTCACCTTTTGTGATGTCCAGTAACTCAGGTATATGATTTTGAAGAGATATTAAAACTATATATTCGGGGGCTTAGAATGTAACTCAGTACTAGATCACGTGAGAGCCCTAGGTTTGATCCCCAGCATTGCTAGTAGTTGTGGTAAAAATATGATGAACGTTTAAGTGTTTAAAAAGGTCTTTACTAAAGGCCTTTACCATTTATCCTCCTCAAAATCCTCCCCATTATTGGAACATATCTCCCCTCATGCTTGTTACTTTCCACAGCAGTCCTGGAAGGCCTCTTTTCTGTCTTCAGTTGTGCTGTTGTGGTATCCTGAGTTGATTCAAATGTTAACTTTCATGATGATTTTGACTTTGAGGAAGAGCTGGAAGCTACATGATACTAGGTATATCTGCTGAATAAAGAGAATAAGAACCAGGCCTGATGGTACAGAGTCTGAGGTAGAAGGGTTGCAAGTTCAAGGCTGGCCGAGTAGTTTAGAAAGATTCTGTCTCAAAATTTAAAATAAAAAGTGGGTTGAGGATGTAATTCAGTGTGAAGACCCTGAGCTTGATCACCTGTACCAGACACACACATACACAGACACACACACACACAAACACACACACACACACACACACACACAGTGGAAAAGAAAACATTGTAATGTATTTACAAGCTTGGCTTTCCTTTGAAGGGCATAGGTAAAGTTGTGCTCTGTAGTTCAGGTTGGTGCTGAACTAACTCTGTAACCTAGGTTACTACTCAAGGCAATCCTGCCTCTGCCTTGTGAGTGCTGGGATTATAGGCATGTGACACCTAGCTGTTATGTGGTATTGGGGGATCGAACCCCTAGGCAAGTGCTGTAATCACTGAGCTATGCTCCCAGCCCTCACTGTGTGTGTACGTTTTTTTTTTTTAATCACATTTTGTAAAGACATGAAAGATGAATTTCAAAACTGCTTCACAAAGTGGCAAGGATGTGTTGGATATTGAGGTGAGGGGCAGCATTTTGAGGGAGGTTAATGGCAGTGTGTTTTTTAATGTAATAAATTTTAGAACTTTAAACATATCCTATATTGCATATGTGTGTCTGTGTATGTGTTGTGTATTTGAGAGAGCCTTGGTTTCTTTACATGACATAGGCACGCCTGGACCTGCGTGTGGCGGTGGTGAGGATACCAAAGTCATGTACACACGATGACTTTTAGCATCATGCTTGGCATGTACTAAGCACTCAATAAATCAGTAGCAATTCTTTTAGAAAAATGTTTTTCTATATTCTCACCCCGAAGGGAAGATTTTTCTTTTTGCTCACATCTAATCACCAGAAAAGTAATAAAATGTCTGCCCAATCATTATATCTCTCGTGGCCCAAACCTGTTTGCCAGTGGCCAAATTCTGTTTCCTGTGGTTTTGAGACGGGAGGTTTCAAAAAGTCATCCTCCTACCTTGTGGGGTCTTGGCCTTGGCTGAGGCTGGACTCATCAGAAACAAATGAGTGCCTCACAGATTCGGCTCTGTTAAGATGCTCAATGCAATTTAAAAGAAAAGGTGGGGTGTGTTTTGAAGGAGGGATGGTTTTGATTGAGGTCAGATGCTGTCTACTTCAAATAAAATACTTCAAATAAAATGGTCTATAAACCTGGCAAGGAGTGACTTCCTCCTCTCCCCCAACTCAGTTCTGACCAGCCCACTCCACTGTGATTGGCTTCCTGTAGGTCAGTACATTTTCATTTATTTGTTTATAAACAGGCACTGAAGTGTCCAGTAGGAGGGTGGTGGTGAGAGACAGGGTCCGTGGAAGGAGTTGGCCCTGTGGACTCAGACTAGTCACTAGACTTAGTCGTAGTCATTATTATGTATTTTCTTAGTTTGTGTTTTCATTTGGTGATTTTTATTTTTTTATTTTGTATTTTTGCTTTGGTGTACTGGAGGTCCAACACAAGGCCTTTCTAGCTATATCCCTAGCTCATTATTTTTATTGGCCAGCCTCAGCTCAAACTTGTGATCCTTCTGCCTCAGCGTTCCAGAGTGAAATACATATATCCTTGACATCATGATATTTTGTTTCCAAGTGTGTATCTGTCTCTCTCTCTCTCTCTCTTTCTCTCTCCCTCTCTTGATAGCATCTGTCTCTGTACCCCAGGTTGGTCCTGAGCTCACTATGGAACCCAGGCTGGTCTTGGATTCACAGCAATCCTCCTGCCTCAGCCTCTTGAGTGCTGGGATTACAGGCATGAGCCACCACGCCCAGTTTATGTGGTGCTGGGGAATCAAACCCAGGGCCTTATGTTTGCTAGGCAAGCACTTTAATCACTGAGCCATTCCTCCAGCCCCTCTAGGTGTATCTCTAAAAATGGCTACACATCATAATAACTTTTGTTATTGTTGTTTGCAATGTTGGTGATTAAAGCCGGGGATTTGTACACAGTAATTGAGTGCTTTGCCACTGAATTATGCACTTGGCCTCACAAGAATTTCTCCTCTTTATTTATCCTCTATTTCTTTCTCTTCCTTTCTCTTTCTCTGTGTGTTGGCATGTGTGCGGTACTGAGGATTGAACCCAGGGCCTTCACCCTGAGCTACGTCCCTAACCCATTTTTGCTTTTGATTTTTGAGACAGGGTCTCTTTAAGTCACTAAGTTACTCAACATGGGCTCAAACTTGTGATCCTCCTACCTCAGCTTCCCAGAGTGTTGGGATTACAGACCCGTGCCACTGGGCCTAGCCAGAACTTTTCTATCAATGGGTTAACCTGTATACTGGTTCATTTGTTTGTTGACTCTGTTTTCTGAGACAGAGTCTTCCTATGTAGTCCATGCCAGCCTTGAACGCTCTATGTATCCCAGGCTGGCCTGCAACTCATGATGATCCTCCTGTCTCAGCCTCCCATGTGCTGGAATTATAGTCATATGCCACCATACCTGGACTCCTGCACATTTTTTAATCATAGTAATTTGAAGAAATTGGGTCACTTGTGCCATGAAATGTCCTACATTCTGTGTCTTATCTGCTCGAGTCCTTCTGTTGTCATTTAAATTGTTCTTACCTCCTGTATTTCCTGTAGCCTAGAAGTTAGAAAAAAGTCTCACAGGGATTCAAGTTTCTCATGTAGTGTGTGTGCCATTCACATGTGCACCTGGAAGCAAGTAGTGTCTGCTCCTCTGAGGGGTGATGCTAAGTTGAGCAGTTGATTCATAACTCTGAATCATCATACTGCATTTCCTCCATTATTATTTTTATTTTTTGAGGCAGGGTCTCGCTCTGCAGTTCAGGCTGGTCTTGAACTCACTGTGTAGCCCTGAGCTGATGGCAACCCTCCCAAGTGCTGGGTTGCAGGCGTGCGCCACCATGCCCAGCTTATATGGTGCTGGGGAGTCAAACCCAGGGCACTTTAACTGCTGTGCTATTCGTCCAGCCCATTTCCCCCATCGTTACTGGGAAGTCCTCCGAGGGACCTGTTGGATTCTGCACTACTCAAGCTTCCTGGTTTTAGCAGCCCCTGATGATTGTTTCTTGAATCCATGATTGTAGAGAGTGTAAAAGATGATTTTCCATTTGTAGTAAAATATTTTTTCACTGTTAAAAAGTAATAGAACTTATACGAAGTGATCAATCACCTTATTGATCTACCCTTCAAATACAGCCTTTGATATAAAAAAAAAAATCATTTGCAGATACCCATATTCATGCGAGGGGTGAGGGGATGTTGAGTCCATTGCTTTTACACTGAAGTATGTCTCCAGCCTTTTCTATTTTTCATTTCATGTTTAGAAGGTTTTAATTAGTTTTAAATTACTAAATTGGTCAGGTTGGGCTTGAACCTGTGATCCTCCTGCCTCGGCTCTCAGAGTGCTGGGATTATAGGCCTGCATCACTAGGTCCAGCTTGATTTATTATGTTGTGAAAATGGCTCCCTCTAGTACAGCATGCTGGGCAGCACTTGGCAGACCTGTGTGGCTCCCTCCCTTATACAACCACCTCTACGAGTGTGTAGTAGATGTCCGTGCTAAGGTCTCTTGGTACAGGCTCACACAGACAGGCTTTTAAGTTTCAAAAGTATTTATTAACTTGCACTGAGAAATGCAGTTTGTTTGCATAAGAGATATAAATTGTTTCCTCTGTGGTCTCCTTTATGAATTTGTTCATAATAATGGATGGTTCTCTTTCTGGGAGGGATTGTTTTGTCTTGATTGCTTAACTTTAGATCGATGGATACATGCTTCTAGTCTTTGATGGGTCCATTTCATAAAATACTTTTAAAAAATTTAACAAGATACTAGATAAGTCTCTGGAGAACAAGTTGGGTTTACAATCATGGATGTGGGAACATCAGAGCTGGCTGGGATCACAGAGGTCTCCTCAGGCAACCCTGGCCTGTGCTGGGAACTTGTGGGCGGCAGACAGATTGTCAGTGTGGTCACAACACCTCAGCGGCACTGTCACTATGGAGCAGGGACTCAGTCCACTCATTTTAGGGTTTGCTGTGGGCTCCAGCAAGAACCCTTACTCCAGAGAGATGGGATCTCTAGTCTAGTCACGGCGTTAGTCACGGCGTCCACCAAGGGAAACACTGATACACAAACTGATGATCATCAGTTTGATAAACAAACTGATGATCATCAGTTTGATAAACAAACTGATTCTTTAGAAACTGATGATACAAGAAAGGGCACAATTCACAGCACATGATTCTCTGTATTTTTAGTTTCAAGTTAGCGACACAGAAAAAAATAGTATGTTAACCAAGGCTGAGTGTATACAACTTTTATTTCTCCTGTTCATTATTTTTATTTTGCTTTCAACTTTCCTTCTTCTTTTTGATCCTGAGATTTAAACCATACTCTACCATTCAGCTACATCCATCTCCAGCCCTTTTAAATTTTTTATTTTTACGCAGTCTCACTAAGCTGCCTAAGTGGGATTTGAATTTATGATCTTTTTTTTTTTTCAATTTATGATCTTCTTGCCTCGGCCTCTCTAAGTGCTGGGATTATGGGTGTGCACCACCCTGCAAAATGGCTTTCATTTTCCTCTTTCGTGACAGTAAGCCCATATTTTCTCTATTTGTAGTTATTGTTGTTGGAATGGAAGCTTAAATTATAAGTTATTTTGTAGCATTAGGGTGCTATTTCACCTCTGTAGTGTTATGAACTTGAAGACCAGGGGAACATGGTAGCACAGAATAAGAATTTGGTGCATCAGTGGATTTGAGAAGAGACTCTCAAAGCTATGGTAGAACTGAGTTTCATTCAGCAATCGTTTTGCCATTTAGTTTACATCTGATAGTTATTGCACATATAATGGTTAATAAGTATCACGTAACTCTAAACTCTTCATGAACCCACACATTTTGCCCTTCCTCATTCCCTAGAAGCAAATTCCCATTTTTCAAGTGAGGATTCTGAGTGGAAGTGGTGAAGAACTTACCCAAGGTCACGAAGACAGTAAGAAGCAAAGCAGAGACTTGAACACAGGGTCAGTCACGGGAGTTTGTGTACTGAACTCTGAGTGACGACGAACAAGCACTCGCTTGTATTAGTGTGCCATGTTCCTTTCCAAAGTGCTTTCAAAATGCGACTGCTGTGGAGGTTTCAATCTTTTGCTGGAGCTACACAGAAATAATAACAACACAGGGCCACAAAGAGCAAGACCTTGAGCGAGTAGGGCAGGCGGCATGAGGTTTTGTCCAGTTGGAAACACACCTCCAAAGCCCACCTCTAGCTATTTGGAAAAGACTTCCACTGCCACATATTTACGGAAACAGAAGATCCTGAGCAACTTGAGTGTTTGGTAGAGAAGGATCAACTAGTTACACGAGGGTGTAGTCACTGAATCCTGCTTTCAAAAGTGACAATGAGGAATCTATACCGAGACACAGAAATGTGTTCAGAATGTTTTGCAAAGTGAAGTTGAACCCAGGGTTACAGAACGTAGAGTGCGATCATGGTAGAGGAGGCTCAGAGCCAGCGGGTACAAAAATGAAACGGATTGCCTTTCGTGTGGGGATCCTGACTGGTTACACTTTTCATCAACTTTCTCTCTTTGTGATGATAATTAAATTGAAACCTGAGGAGATTTAGGGCAATAGATAGGAGATTTAGGGCAACAAACAAGACAGAGAGAAAGATGGGGCGGACGTGGTGGGCAAGCACTATGTGTTTCTAGGAGCCAGAATGGAGAGAGCCCATGTGCACCCTGCGTGTGGGGGGCTTTGGGTCCTGGAGGCAGTGAATAGAAGGAAGCTGAGAAGCGCACACATCATGGAGACAGTCATTTTCAGAGCAGAGTCCCTAGATGAATCACCGCCGTCTAACACATCTCCCTGGGGCAAACCACAGTCACCACACAGACATCTGCAGCCCTATCCCAGGCCCCATGGAAGCCCAGCGCCATCTTCCCCAGCTCCCTCTCCCTCCCGCCGGGGCTCCCCAGGCACCCCCCGCGGCTTCAGCACTGATTCTCCTTAGTCCTGCCCTGGTACCTTTGGGAAGAGCCCTGCTGACTCCCTCGATCTGACACCTAGACAGTTGACTGTCTCCATAGATAGAGGACACTGATCTCTCGAGAAGGAAAGCAGGGTGATTTCCACACACAGTAATAGCGCTGCAGACTCCAGAGCAGCCTTTGGTTTAGCAGGAATTAGTGACCAACGGCGTAAACCAGGCTTAGTAGAGTAGTGAAAACTGAAGGCGAGCTGAGCTTTGGACAATAAGCCAAGGGTTTTAAGTCCTGCTTTGCAGGCGGGACCCTGGCAGGTCAATCCAGCTCTCAGACTTCTAGTTTCCCCGCTTATAAAATGGGCACAATAGCACAAGTTTTTCAGGCAAGTAATATAAACTTCAAGACTCAACTTTCAATCTGTAGACTAGAGACAATAGTTTTAGGTATCCCATAATGTTGTTGCAACAATTACAATATCTAAAAGCCTTGGTATCTCCTATATAGTATGTGCTCAGTAAATATCAGTTATTATTTTATCACCTACAGGGATGCTGTAATGGATATTATGTATACAAATTTTTAATATATCGAGAGAGTAAAGTATTTTTCTTTTTAAGTTGAGCACATAGACATCTTCTGTGAAATGATTATGCCCGGCATCCCTCGTCAGGAGTGTGGGGGCGGCAGCCCTCGCTGAACTCCAGGGAGAATGCCAGTGTCCACGGGTGGGATGTGGCCTGTAATCTCCAGTAATACCACTTCAGGAATCAGTCCAGAGAGCCAGTATTGCTTCTGAGTGAAAGTGTGAAAAAGTATCAGAGGTTTAAGTAATTTTAAAAGGTTACACTTAAATCATAATACAATGTAATTGTAAAGGTATTATAAAATAACATTTAATAACGTGAAAAAATATTGTCTCTCTCTCTCTCTCTTTCTCTCTCTCTCTCTCTCTCTCTCTCTCTCTCTGTGTGTGTGTGTGTGTGTGTGTGTGTGTGTGTGTGTGTGTGTGTGGTGTGTACTTTTTAAAAAAAAAAAAACAGGGTCTTGCTTTGTAGTCCAGGCTGGTCCTGAACTTATTGTGTAGCCCAAGCTGGCCTCAAACTCAGTGCAATCATCCTGCCTCAGCCTCCTGAGTGCTGTGATTACAGGCATGTTGCCACCGCCAGCTTATGCGGTGCTGGGGACTTGAACCCAGAGACTTGTGCTTGCTAGGCCTGTGCTTTAGCCTCTCAGCTACATCTCTACCCCCAGTAGAATATATTGGTAAAAGAAGAACATAGGCTACCAGGTAATGCATATAATATATATTAATAGGGCTGTGGGTATAACTCATCAGTAGGGCACTTGGCCTACACACACACACACACACACACACACACACACACACTACACACCAGATACATCCAGATACATGTACATATCAATAGGTATAAACAAATAGTTACTAAGTGCCAATCTTATGCCAGGCACTGACTATACAATTAGAAACACAACAGACTCAGTCTTTGGTTTTATATAGATTGACCCCAACTGATCTGGAAAAACTATATATACATACATATTTATGTAGAAAGAAAGTATAGTATTTCTTTATGGTAGAATTATAGATGCTTTTCATGTTTTTATTTGTATTTTTCCTGTAGTTTCCTTTTTTAAAAAACAGAATCTGGGTGTGGTGATATGTGTGTATAATCCTAGCTACTCAGGAGGCTGAGGCAGGAGGACTGCTAGAACCCAGCAATTCAAAGCCCGACTGGGAAACAGAGTGAGACCAGCCTCTATATTAAATAAAACACCAAAAGAAAAAGAATCTGTATTATTTGATAATCAGAAGGGGAAACAACCTTTTTTTTTAAAAAAGGAAACAAGATGTGGAGCTTTCTTGTGTGAACTGGGTTCAAAATGGAGAGGGTGTCTCCTTGTACGTCACACAGGGTGGGTGGCAGGAGTTGGAGGGCGAGACCTGGATCTGGGCTGTTTACTGGTCGATGATGGCGGTGGTGCCCAGATCACTTTGCTTCTGAGCCTCATTTTCATCAGCACAAAGCCAATTCCTCTTGCATGCCACAGGGTCACAAAAGCACATACATGGGCGTTAGATGAGTCTGCAGTGTGCTACGCAGACCCAAACGGTTTCCATTACGACCCTAAGGACATGTGTCCCTGCCTTTGGCCTCAGTGACCACCTTCTTAGACTAAACACGTCTAGCTTCTGGTTCTGAGGCCCCGTGACACAGACAGACCTGAATCCCGGAAGATCCAAGTACAAACTCAACATGTACTTTTTGAAGATAGTGGAGAGGAAGAGTAAGTTCCTCTTTTTGCTCCGTCATCACTCTCAGCCCCCTGGCATGTCCTGGGCTGTCGTCTGCATCCTATTTGGGGATACGGCTGGGAGTGGTGTAAGTACCTTCCTGCAGGCCACTCGGCCAAGAGAGGACAAGGACTTAATCCTGGTGAGGTCTGATAAATGAGATGTCCTCACGAGTGCCCAGGTCCTCACCCTGCCTGGGGATCGGGGAGGACTGAGTCATATCACACCTCACCAAGTGCCACCCACTCCCCAAGCTCTGCCAACCTTCTGAACTCCTCAGATCACTCATCAGTCTGAGGCCCCCAGTTCCCACACTGTGCCCTGTGGAGGGAACCACAGGGTCCAGGTGGTTGAGGAGAACACAAAATTAGTCACAACAAACCAAACAGAACCACACACAGCCGTGTACCACCCAGTGCCCCGAGGCTGACCTTTTAGAACCCAGAGCGGCTCCGCCAATCTCCTCTCCAAGGTGGGGAGGAGGGAGTCAGGCAAAACACACTGCTCTGCAGCGTGGGCTTCTGTGGTGGGCTTATCTACAACAGCATCACTGACAGAGGACTTTCAAGAACCTGATTTCCTTGATCTGTGACGCAGCCTGAGCAGATATCATGATCTCCGTTGTTTAGATGGAGACCTGAGGCCGAGGCACAGAGGGTTGAGTATTGTACACAGGGCAGGTCGCTCGCTACCATGGAGCGGGCGGGATCCAGGACCATGTGTGATTTTAGCTCATGAGCTCTGGCAGCTTTGGTATTTATCAACTCCCCTTCAGAAATATGCTTATTGAAAATTTTGGAAAATATAGAAATGAAGCAGGGAAAAAGGGATCTATAATCTTGCTCTGACCCGAATGTTGTTCACATTGACTGTGTTTCCTGCTAGACTTGGCCTGTCATGTCCTGCACAAAGTGCAGTCCTCTCCCCTCTTTTCCTCTCCCTCTCTTTTCATCCTGTCCCATGAAGCAAATGCATGATGTGTAAAAAGTTGAGCAATGAAAGAAAAAGAGCAAAGATAAGCTTTATCGAAAGGACTGGGGCACTAACCAGAACTAACAATTGTACATCCTGCAGACTTGAAGTATGAAAGTGTGTTTAACAATTTTACCTTTTAATTTACCATCACCCTTTCCCAATCACTCTTTCAAACAACGTCAGAAAGTCTGTACAGTAGTTTATGTATTTGGGAAGACATTACTGTTGGACATCTTTCTAGATTTTTCTTTCACTGAGCTACCTCTCTAGCTCTTTTATTTTTTACTGGGAGACTGGGTCTCACTAAATTCCCCTGGCTGGCTTTGGACACGTGATCTTTCTCCCTCAGTCTCCTGCAAAACTTGGATATATATTATACTTTTTCAAAAATTTAAATCTTTGAAAAGTGTCTAACTCAATTCATTAAACTTTTGTTATATGGTACTACTGCATTAGAAGACAGTAGCAGCAGTGAAATTAGAGGTTTCGAAACCTTTGAAGGAATGGCGTATGAACATTTATTTTATTTTATTTTGGAAGTAGTGGGGATTGAACCCAGGAAGTGCTGAGCTACATCCTCAGCCCTTTTTATTTTGAGGCAAGTTTTCACTCAGCTTTCCAGACTGGTCTCAAACTTGTGGTCTTCTTGTCTCAGCTCCAAATTATAGGTATGTGTCATCCTGCCCCATGGGATATGAAGATTTTTAAGCTTTTGATGTAGGCTGACCAACTGCTTTCTAAAACATCTGCTGTTTGATTCCCACCAGCATGAGGGTGTTCATTTAGCCAGTTCCTATGTCTTGTGCCCTGTTTTCCCAGTGGGAAATGGTAGCTCATTCTTGCCTGAATAGCAGAGAACATTTCAGGAGATACATACTAGACCACTTCAATGATCTCAATGGGAGGAAGCCTTTCCACATGGTTCTACGGCAGGAGGGAAATGCTGAGTCTCAGTAAATACTTCAGGAAAGGAGGTGGAAACCCTCCAGGGCATGGAGAAGCCTTCTTCCTTGGGTCTACAGGGTTCTCCATTAGCAGGTTGGAAGAAGTTGGTAGGCAGAGCTGGGGGCTTGGTCCCAGCAGTGAGAGAGAAGAGCTTTTTCTGGAAGTAGAGGTCTTGTCACACACAACCCAAATGAGGGTTAACTTCCCCATTCTAGAAGTTTCAGGGCCTTCAACCGTAGAAAACAGAGTAATTTCTTCCCTCAAGGACAATATGGAGACTAGGAATGGCCATGATACAACCAACCTCGCCAAAATGCAATACATCCTCTGGCCCGGGTGAGCCACAGGCTGCGAAAGGGGGAGACATGAATAGATGCCCTTTTTGACAGCCTAAACTAGACTCAGCTGGGACATGGGATCGAGGGGCAATCTGGTGTTCAACCTGCTCTCAGCCAACAGCACCAAATGCTGCAGGAATGCAGTGGTATTTCCTGGGGATTGAAGAGCTGGAGAAAGACCGAGCCTAGTCCTGACGTACTGATCCGGATGGGCATTTCCCAGGAGCCCACTTCATGCCAGGTCTTGTGGGTGTGTGGCTAGAGAATCACTGGGTCCCTTCCTTGGCACTGGCAAAAATGTCTTGAATCAAAAGTGTAAACAGTTTCTGAACCTTCCAGAAACCCTGAAGGATGAATCCGTCAGCGAATGGCTGACCTCAAACATTTGTACTGGGAATCCTCCCAGTGGGTTGGGGGAAAAGGCCCAGTACACATTTCAGAATCAAAATGCCCATCTCTTTGAAGTGACACCTAGCAGGCAGATGCCCTTATGGCTCCAACCCCCCATTCTGTAACCTTCCAAATATGAAACACCCTTAAAAAATAACGAGAGTAAGTAATTTGCTTCCCTCCCGAGGGATGACTGTGCCCACACAGGGCAGTCGGACCCCCTGACCTGAAGTCAGCCTCAGCTACAGGATTGAGTTCTGTCTGACCGCGTGTGCCACCTGCCTTCTGACACTTCTCTCCCACGGTCAAGTAAAGACGCAGTTGTCAAACTAGTGCTCACAAGAGTGTTTATTGAGAAAGGTGAATTCCCAAGGAAGAATCTGGGCTCCCTGTCTGAGTGAGGAGAACTCTGAATGCTTGATGAGCGGTTTTGGATCCCGCTATGGTGTGGTGAGTCCTGCATTTTTGCCAGAGAGGGGAGAGGATCAATATATACAAAACCAGGACAGGATATTACTTCTAGGGAGCCCATCAGAAGGAACCCTGCTGTTGGTTTCGCGTCTTCGGTGAACTTTCAGGCCTGTAATCCCAGCGTCCCGCGCGGCTGAGACAAGAGGTCTGCAAATTTGGGCCTAGCTTGGGCAATTTAGTGGCTTAATGAGACACAGTCTCAAAACGAAATAGTAATAATAGAAGAGAGAGAGAGAGAAAGACTAGACAGCTTGTAAAAGGAACATTTCAGAAGGCAAAGGCTGTCTGTCATAGGGGACCAGAAATCATAGCCAGAGGAAGAATGACTTTGGGGGGTCTGGGTTGGATACTGGGGGCAGAGATAGGCTGAAAGGGACGGATAAGCGAACCCACTTCCTTGTCTTCTTGGTGAGCCTGTGAGTTCTGTGCTGTGGGTTCATCTCGTGGAGCCGGTCTTGGGCTGGAGAGAATCAGCCCAGGGCTGAGAACAGCGGGTCGCAGCAGTCCGGTTGGAGGGTTTCAAAGAGCGCCCAGGCGCTGGCTGGCGGAGCGACGCTGGGGGTCCGGGAGGCTCGGAGCGGCCTGCTGTCGCCAGTTGGGCACGCGTGGGGAGCCCAGTGCCCCCAGCCGCACCCGCCGCGGCCCGGCGAGGCTAGGAGCCGGCCGAGGCGGTGCTGGAGGTCTGGGGCCGCCCCCAGAGCGCCGAGGTGTCACCCCGAGAGGGCGAGGAGGCCGAGCCGACGCGGCGTACGCGGCGCCCGGCGCATCCGCAGATCTCCCGGCGCGCCCGGGCGCGGAACGAGCGGTCCAGCAGGAGGTAGATGAGCGGGTTCGCGCAGCTGCTGACGAAGGCCAGGCAGGTGGCGAGGCTGAGGCCCCAGCGCAGCGCCCGCAGCAGCGGGCAGGGCAGCGGCAGCGCCCGCAGCCGCGCCAAGTGCAGGACGGCCCGCAGCGCGCTGAACGGCAGCCAGGAGCCCACGAAGGTGCTCTCGATGGCGGCGACGATGCGCAGGGAGCGGCCGCGGGCGCGGCCCACGCGCGGCCGCCCGCGCAGGTGGCGCGAGATGCGGCAGTAGCAGAAGAGGGTGACGGCCATGGGCAGCACGAAGGTGAGCAGCAGCAGCAGCAGGCCGAGGCCCTGGAGGGCGTCGGACGGCGCCTCGCCGCACTGGCTGCCCGCGCCCCCGGGCGCCGGCCGCAGCCGCCGGAAGGCCAGCGCGGGCAGGCCGGCCGCGAGCGCCACGGCCCACGCGCCGCGGCAGGCGGCCAGCGCGCAGCGCGGGGTGCGCCGCGGCCGCGCCTCGAGCCGCCGCACCACGGCCAGGTAGCGGTCCACGCTCACGCCCGCCAGCAGCAGCGCGCCCGCACAGCGCGTGCCGGCCAGCGCGAAGCTGCCCAGCGCGCACAGCGCCGCGCCGAAGGGCCAGCGGCCGCCGCGCGCCGCCGCCGCCGCCCACAGCGGTAGCGTGAGCACGAAGCCCAGGTCGGCGGCCGCCAGGTGCAGCGCGAACGTGTCCGCCGGCCGCCGCGGCCCGCGCCGCCCGGCCAGGAGCCACAGCACGAGGGCGTTGCCTGGCAGGCCCACGGCGAAGGCCGCCAGGTAGAGCGCGGGGACGAAGGCGAAGCTGTAGGGCAGGTCCCAGGCCGCGCAAGGCCCAGGCTCCTCCGGGGCGCCCGAGCCGGAGTCGTCCCAGTACCCCGAGCCCGGCCCGGGGCTCCACGGCTCGGGGGAGCGCATGGCTGGCCACCCGGAGCTCGCGGGGACTCGGCCGCGGGCGCTGTGGGCGCAGGGGTTGGCTCTGCACGGCGGCGCCCTGCACCTCCCTTTCCTGCCCACCCCCGGTCGGGGCGAAGGATGGGCAGGCCGGAAGGGGGAGGGAGGGCGTGCACCGGGAGGGGCAAGCGCCCGTGGTGGGACAGGTGGTGGCTTCGAAGTCGGGGCGGGGCAGAGGGGCCTGCAGGCCTGGGTCCAGCGAGGAAAGGAAAACCTTCCCGAGTGTGGGGGAACCTCCGGGCGCGATGAGGCCCATTGCTTCCACGTCCGTTACTGTTTCTTTGCTTTGAGATTGAGGTTCCTGCCCGATTGTCTGGGGTCCGACGTCAGGTTTCAACAGGGTGGTGGGTATGAGCGCCCCAATCTGTTCTGAGCCCCCACTTCATACCTACCTACCTTTCACTGCTGTTGTCTCTCCTTTTAGAGACAAAGCGGGTTTCAGAGGAGGATGGTGTTTCAGCCTCCCTCCCATTCACAACTCTCCAGGAAGGCTGTCTAGTACACAGTAGGATTTGGAGGGAGCTGTCCTTGGGGGTTCACAGCTCCTTTTCCAGAGCTCTCTGATGACTGCTAGCCTCCTCCTAAGACAGTGCTAAATGTGTTAATCCTTAGCGACATCCTCACCACATCTGGCCCTCATGGAACTGGGTAGAAGGGTTTAAGCAAGAGGGAGGGGTAAAGTCACATTATCCTGCTGGAAAGGGACAGAGCCTGGGATTCAGTTCCAACTCTTCCGCATCCTCCCCCACGCTGCAAAGTCAGTTAATTCAAACAGATGTAAGCTCAGTACAAAAGATGACACAAGGCAGATGGCATTTAACGCAACACTGGATTTGTTGTCCTGAATTATGAGATGGGAGCTTTGATGGCACATGATCTCCCAAAGACTGTGAAGATTTACGGGGAAAGCTGTGCATGAACTTGGACTTTGGGAGGAGGGGATGAGTGAGGAAAAGCTGTTGTCTCCTCAAGGAGCAGGCACTCGGTTTCCCTTGAATTTCTCTTAGCAGACATCCCTCCCTTGAGGCGGATGCTGCAGTGGAACTATGTTACGGTGTTATCCCCTTCCACTGTCACCAGGACTGTGTGACTGACGCGTCGGACAACGAGGTATTGAACATTTCTGATGGATCATCAACTTTATTTGATTCTGTCCCCTTAACACGAACTCCTCCATATAGAAGGCATGTGAGAGATGCATTTTTGACCGTTTAAGGTCATTGCTGCAGCAGGACAGATACAAATAAAGTTTAGGTAATGGCCAGCATGTCTTCAAACTACAGTACATGTTAAAAACAAAGGTCTCTTCGAGCTTAGAAGTGGGAGCAATTACTTCTGATGCAAGAATCAGAAACGACTCCCTAAGAGACAAGGCTTGATTGAGGTCAAGTCCAGGATGGAGCTGAAGGTGAGAAAGAGTGGCAGAAAAAAGAGGATAGGTCAGACTAGACGGAGTATAAGGAGCAAGCATTCTGAGACAAGCAGGAACGCGAGTTTTTTGTGGCCTAGGCAGTCTGCCTAGTGTGACCAGAGCCCATGGATGGAGGAGTGGAGAAGGGATGAAGTGGGCAAGATCACTGGAGACGGGGCATGGAGGGGTTTGGATTTCAACCCGCAGGTAGTGAGGAGCCACTGGATGTCACTCCATGTTTGCAAAAGATCACTGGCAGAACTATGGATTGGAGCAGAGGGAGGCCCAAGCTAGGGGACCCCACAGGAGGGTTGAAGAGTGATTTGTATCTTTAGTAGATTATTGACAGTAGGAACAGAAAAAAAGAGAATTTATTCAAAATATCAGTCACAGGTTTTGCAGACAGGTGTTGAAGAGAGGCCTGAGGCTTCTGTGCAAAATTACATAAATGCTTCCCTTTCAGTTGAGGTCAAGGATACGGAGGGGTGTATTCAGCTTGGTGTTGATTTGAGGTAAGATGATGAAATAATGATCCAAAGTAAGACTTTTCTGTGGTACTGGGGATTGAAACCAGGACCTTCACATTAAGCTACATCAACTCATTTTTTATTTTTGATTTTGATATAGAATCTCACTAAATTGTTCAGTTGCTCACGCTGGGCTCTAACCAGCCCTCTCACCTTAACCTCCAGGTTTAGGCACATCCTACAGGCATGCACCACCACACCCAGCGTGTTTAAGAGTGTTCTTTAAAACTGCCTTTCAGAGTCCTGCGTGGTAGCTCATACCTATATCCTAGCACTTGGGAAAGCAGGTGAGGTAGGAGGATCCAAAGTTCTATAACAGGACTCTGAAAAGATAAAAAAAAATAAAAATTAAAAATAAAAACTGCCTTCCACAGACAGGTTTGAAGAACAGATCAGCCCCACTTTTTTATGTGTGCACAGTCCTGGGAATCAAGCCCAGGGGCTGTATATGCTAGGCGAGTACTCCGCCAGCTCCGAACCAAGATGCTTCCCAGAGCAAAAGAGGCTCCGTCAGAAGTAATGTGGGACTGAGGCGGGGAGAGAGGGGGTAAAGGAAATCAGGGCTTCAGTCTCTATGGTTATTCCAGCCCCCAGGCCTGGCCTAGAGCCATGTATGCGCCCTTCCACCCCCACACCCTGTGCCACCCCACTACCCTCCAAGGGTGGAAACTTGAGGGCCTGTTGGAGACCTTCTAGTGCCTGATCACATGGTTGTTGGTGAGCAGTTCCCACATCCTGGGTGGACCGGGGACCACAACCTCCTTCCCTGGGCTGGCAGGAAAGGCAGGACAGTCAGGGACAGACCCAATGTTACGGAGCATACCTGAGCACACCTCTGTCTGAGGCTCAGAGAGAATGAGTGATCCTGAAAGTCAGAGATGAACAGGGAGCAGCCTGGGAGGGTAAGCAAGGCAGGGGCCTGAGGGGAAGTAGAAGTAGGTTGTTTATTTTAAAAACACAGAAGATTCTTGCTTCCTGGGCTGTGGCCTCATACCCAAGGGAAGTCTGTGGCTGAAAGCACATGGCAATTTGGCTCTGCTGGGGCCTGGGCATGGTGGCCTTCTACTGAACTTGTCTGGTTGGGAGAAAGCTGCGAAGATAAGAGCCAGGATACTGCGCTGGGCCTGGCCTCCTGGGGTGTCCAGCCTGGTCTCAGTGACCAAGGCCAGTTCTATAGTAATGCTGTCTTTTACACTCATCTTTCCTTGCTGTGAACCCTGGTCCCCTGACAAGTGCTCGGAAGCACAGCAGAAGCCTGCTCACTGCCTTCCTGTCCCACGCCCTGGGCCTCCTTGATCCTACCCCTCCAAGGCTTTCCTGTCTGCACTGCTGGAGCCACTGGTCCCGTCTTCTGTGGGTCAGTCTCACCTGGCTCACGGGTTTGTCATCTGTTTGGGGTGGGTTTGTCGGAACTCTCTATATCCGCAGTGGTGTGCGTCAAAGCAGAGAACAGAGTGGACACTTGTGAATACATGCTCTATGCTCTGACCTCACTTGCTTTTGTGAGTGGGTTTATCTCTGCTCTACATGGGCTGTATATTAAACTCTTGTAAAATTTTCCCCAATACTCATTTTTTTTTTTGTAGAAATAAGCTCAACCATTTAGGACATTTTTGAAAATCATGCTTACTTTTTTCATTACAAAAGCTATAGACTCACATGATAGATTATAGAAGAAAAGCCATACTAGGTCTGGTACCTTAACGTAACTGTACTTAGTATGTTAATAAATTTTTTTCTGCCTCAGGAAGGACATTTGCAAAAGTAAAGAATTCACTTGTAATCCCACTGGGTTTTTCTTTCTCTCTCTTTTTTACATTCTATGTCAAATATTCTCTGCATATATAATTTTGCACAGTTTTCAGGGTTATATTTATAATTAGAGTATAGCATTATGGTCTGCTAGTTGCAATCCAATGCCATGTAAATCCACTTTTCTGTTAATTTTTAAACTCTTAAATTTGGATATTTACATCGATTCTAGTATATTTAATTGCTATAGTTGTAATAAGTAACTGCACTTACAAATCTTTTTTTTTCATACTGTGGTCATAGTATAAATGCCTTTGTGTATGTCAAAAACTATGATACACTCATTGAGACCAATGTTTGCAGTGATCAGTAATTCAGAATGTCACTTGCATTGTATTAGTGTATTAGACTCAATCATGTTAGCAATGTTCATCAATATATTTTTTCCAATTTAATAGCTAATGATGCCAAGTGCTACATCATTTTGTGTTTATTACAAATAAGAGGGAAAAACCTTTCTGTATTTACTTCCTCACATAACATGAGCCATCTAATTGTGCCTTCTTCACATTTGATCTTATTTCCTACTAATTTGGATGACTGATAGGGATATATCATAATCCCACTTAATGAAAATACTTTTCCAGAACTTTTCTTAGCTGTTTTTGTTTTATAGTTTCATGTCATTAAAGGTGTTGCTCATAGTAATTTCAGAGTTTAGACTTTACTTTCTCTGTTATAAGAACCTTCGGTTCCATTGTCAGATCTTTGCTCTTTTAGGTCTATTTTATATGTAATCCATTTTTTTTTCAGATTTCGATCCAGGTTTCCTAACATCATTTATTAAATCTAAAAGTTCTTTTGAAAAACCTCTGCTTTGTGTTGTGATGTCAGATTTATTACACAGACCTCACACGTCATTGTGAGGTTCTAATCAATGAATAAACAGGTCAGATGTCAGTGTTTTAAATGTCAGCATTATTATTTGATAGCTGTGTGACTCAAGGCCCTCGTTTCCCCATTGTAACAAGGCATAATGATACTTGTTGGGGTGTTGGAGAGATGAGACAGCCCCGGTGGAAGCCCCAACCTGTGCAGCGTCTGAACCAGTGGGTCTGCTCACCTCTTGGCTGGTGGTGTCCTCCAGGTGGCTCTTGTTTCTGGCTGCCCTGCTGCGTCTCCTCTTTTCCAGGACTTGAGCTTTCTTTGCCCATACTAGGTACTTGGTATATGTTTTGGGATTCTACAAACAGAGAATCCTCACCTGGCCAGAGGTCTTCAAGACAGCCGGCACAGTTCCTGGTGCTGATGGTGAATTCCACAAGCTGGCAAATGGTATGCTGCGGAATTTGCTAGCAGGATTGAAGCATAAATAGATGATATTGTGTGCAAGCAGCTGCAGTTGACGGGGAGGTTAACAGTAGCTTGAATTCTGAATGTAAAACCAAGCAAGCTACGTCTCCATGTTTCCACACATTTTTGAGCATTAAACTGAGAATGGAGAAACCTCTATTTCATTTACTATTACAGACTGGTGACCAAGGTGGTCATATGGACCAGGCACTCTGAGACCTTGTGTATGTGATGGCATGAGGGCAAGTGGAAGGGTACACAGGGGACAGAAGGCAGCAGCAGCTTTGGTCCCTGCCCTGATGCTGGCACACACCAGCAAAGGGGCCCCAACCAGGATGCCAGAGGCCCTGCAAAACATTTCAGATGTTTAATTACTTTAGAAACTTTCGGGTACTAAATATAGGGTAGCTGGGAAAAGACACCATCTGAATTAGACAAGAGGACTTGGCTTTAGCCCACACCACTGAGGGGGTGACTCAATGTGAAAGCCTTGTGGCCTGCAGCTGTGATTGTCCCAGGGCCAGATCTACCCTGTACATCATAGGCAGCCCTTGGAGCACAGGGTGGTAGTGGGGGGAGGGACATTGGAGCTGGGAGGAAGAGTGTATCTTTCAAGGAAATTAAAACTCTTTTCTTCTATTGCAGGTATTTAACGTAAAAAACAAAACCATCAGAAAGGTAAAGACAGCAAATAGGGAAGTCCCTCAGTATAAACGGCTCCAGAGTTAGTTTGGAAAGGAAGTAACATTGTCTCTTTGCAACAATTGTTCTTCTCATGGAAGTTTCTTTGATCTCTTGCCATTAATTTTCAGTGATTTCACAGAAATATCATGTAAATTTCTAGTTATTTGCAGCAGCATTCTCTTAGTATTGTGATAGGAGGGGATTCACCCCAAAGGTGCTATGATCCTTCCACGGATGAAATCAGTATTTTCCCCCTTTGGTGCATCACTCCTTGAGGTACTGCAGTAACAGGCTGATGCAAGGAGTGGACAGAGCAAGCTCCCATTCCATCTCCCAACTCTCAAAATCCATTTAGAGGTCATGTCAGATATTAAACTGGTTAAGAACAGATACTGTATTTGATCTTAGCAGTTCTTAAGGTTACCTTCAATTCTGACTTTGTAAACAGCCCCTTCTTGCTACTAGACAAGTGCAAGATTATAGAAGTAACAGATACAAAGAATGTGACTTAGTCCTTCATCTTGGGCAGTCCACACATTATTGGAGCAGATGAGCCATCATACACCTGTGACCTTGATGTAAGACAGCCTGCCTTAGATGAAGGTGGGCGCAGGCAAGCCTTTCTGAAGACGTCTGTGGATGGAGGCAGCCTTTCCATCTCTTAACTCCCCATTCCAGTCCTCTGCAGCTCAAAATAAAAGCAATGTTGACCTGTAAAAAAAGTACAAAGAAGTGCTCATAGTTGGATTATTTTTCTCCAGGACTACAGTGGTACCCTGGAATGTCACACTTGAGCAGCTTAAGCATGTGCATTCTGGAACTGCTGAAAAGGTAAGCTGGGAAAAGGTGTGGCAGCTTTAAATGCTAATCTCAGGCTTTGAGTTTGATACTGACAGGAAGCACCACTGAGGCTTTTGACTAGTGGTGATGACATGAAGAGCCAGTGCTTTAGAAAAATTGGGCAACAATTTGCAGGACAGTTTGGAGAAGAAAGGGAAATTACAGAAAGAACAGAGGCTCTGCAGAGTTAGCATAAGCTACTGTTACCCATATACAAGGTTTGTTGCAGAAATACTTGACAGAGTGGCATGAGATCCCTTCTGTGTTGATCACAGGGGAAAGAGTGACAGAGGACCCTGAAGGTATCAGGAAGGAGAGGTGATTTTACTAGGAAGCTGACACTTGGTTTTAAGCAGGTGAGTTAAGAATAACATTGGACTTTCAGGAGAAATGCCGAAGTCGAAGATGTTGAGGGCTGATTCTAGCCAATGGTTTATGGGGAAAGGCTAGAGAGGAGGTTAAAAGGAGTAGGAGCCTCACTGTGTCTGGTGAGCAATGGGTGGGATTTTCAGGCTGCACCTGCATCCTGTGTTCCACACCTGGACTCTGGTCCCCACCCTGGAGCCAAGACAGAGAATGCCAACTTGAGGTTTATATTTTGGGGGTAAAATACCTGTAATATAAAGTTAGAGATGTCCTAAGAGATCACACCAAACCTTGGATTGATTTGAATTCTGGACCAAGACTGGGTAGGCATCCTTTCATGTTTATTTTAAAAAGTTATTAACTACCTATTGTTTTGAAGCACTAAGTATTACAGATAAAGAACCCAAGCACAAATTTACTTCCAACATTTACAAAATATGCATCTGGTTGGAGAGAGAACATAGGAGCAAACACAATATGGTACTTAACAGTTAGCTCAGAAAGTAAAGAAGATGCACTTTACAGCTTTGTCCAATGTTCCTGAACTAATGCCTTTATGATTCAAAATGTCACAGCTGAAGAAAGCTAGATGTGACATCCTATTGCCTGAACAATATGAGATAGTCTTAGTTCTTTTTTTTTTTTTATGGTGCTGGTGACTGAATTTAGGTCCTCGCATGAGGATACTGAGCTGTATCCTTGGTCACTTTAAAATTTTTATTTTGATACAGGGTCTTCCTGAATTGCCCAGATTGGCTTTGAACTTGCAATTTTCCCAAGCATTTGGGATTACAGGTGTGTGCTACCATACCTTGGCCATATGTTCTTCATTAAGTCAGTTTTATTTATTGATAAGACAAGTACATCTAGAACTTGCTTGTAGAACAAGAACCTCTTACTGTTAATAACACAGGGCTTATCTCCCCTTTACTTTCTGTCCATACTTGTACTATCTTATTATTATCATGTGGATCTGTCCTTATGCTAGTCATGGGTGTTAACCCATTGATTTCCTGTGCCATGAGAGGTGGGGCTTGTTAGAAGGGGCGGATCACTGGGAAATGACCTGGAAAAGCGTACACTAGCCCACCCCTTCCTCTCACATTCTGCTTCCGGTCTGCCATGGGATGAATGGCTTTTCTCCAGGCAGACCTCTACCATGTGCTTCTACTGTTGCCAGCCACCCATGGATGGACTGACTCCCTTCTGAAACTGGGAGCTGAAATAGACTTTTCTCCCCTTGAGTTGTGGGTGTTGGTTACTGCGTCTAAGCAACAAAAAAAGTAACTAAGACGAGGCTATAGTGCATCATTTTGTTTGTAAAGGTCTGACAGCACCCACCTTAATACTGAGCTCCTTGGTGCTATCTTTGTGATCTACATGATCCCCTTGCATCTAATCCCTTTCCTACATAAGTATGATCAACCTATTATCAGAATTAGTTTATTTTCACCACATTTGCAATTTCACTTCTATCTTCCTGAGTGTATTCAAGTACTGGTCAGCACACTAGTTGGATTTTGGCTGGTACTGATGCCAATCAAGTTGCAGTCAAGAAAGAGAACAAAGTTCACTTAACTGTAATTCTCAGTTTTCTATCAGTGGTGAGTACATTACTATACAGTACAACTGTTAGACTTCATATATTTTTACTTCATACTTACCTGCAGTGAGGAACTGCACCATGTGGGTCAGTGGACAGGAGCTCAAATCAGAAGACTTGGACACCAGTTGTGACTTTGCCACTCGTTATTACAGTATGAATTTAAAGCTTCATATTTTCTGCAAAACAGAGGTGTGAATGCTCACCACAGGCAGTGTAAGTTAAATGAGAAAGGAAATTAAAGAAACTTCAATTGTAAAATAATATTTAAATGGAAAGTTTCTTTGTGTTTTGGTGCTGAGAACCAACCACATTTCCTTTTCAATATAAATGTGCAAACCCGTAGGTGTAAAAACTGGGTGGGACTAGGAGTCACTCCAGCTGAATGAAATTATAAACCAGAGTAAACACGTGCCATTCTGTGTCCTTTAGTTCTGTGAAGCTCTAACACCAAATGAAGGAAGTCACCTAAACAACAGATTGGTTTAAGAAATTAAAATATGCCAGTAGGCTATGTATAATTTGCTTAACATGTTAAAAAAAAAAAAACTTAGTGGGTCTTAAAATAGTTGTCAGCTCATTTGCTTTTATCCTCTTCAGTGGAAAAATAACCATTTCCTCCCCATTTTTCTGACATAAGACACAGTAGATAGAGAAAACTTTAGTTATGACTGCAATGGCAATATTAAGTACTCAAAACTAGTTTTTGTCTAACCACCTGACTTTGGGATATTGAGGTGCCAAAAGACTCAGGGTACAAATTCATGAAACTACGTGGAACAGGACTGTAATCCCAACACTTTGGAAGGCTGGTGCAAGAGGTTACGAGTTGGAGCTCAGCCTGGGCAACTTAGCAAGATCCTGCCTCAAAATAAAAAAAAAACACTACCATGCCCATTGTGATGGTGGGAGTTAAGGGGATGGGGAGAGTGTGGGAGGGCCAAAAATAGGAAGGGAATGTAGAAGTTGATGTGATATATGTGGTATATATGGGCACAAAATACTCAAATTCATTGTAAACATTATGTATCACATATGTATTAATAAAAATGGGGAAAAGTAAAATTTTAAACATGAAAAAAAACAGGCTGCTAGGGTGTTACTCAGTGTGAAAGCTCTGGACTTGATCCTTAGTACTAAACAAGACAAATCAAAAAACACAAGATGAAATAAGCCAGCACACCACCCCCTATACTCCATCAAATTATAGAAAAATCCTAAATACCTCTTCTCTCTTTTTTCTTTCATGTGAGGGATGGACCTTTGCTCTGAGCTCTATCCCCAGCCCCCTTTTTTTGGTTTTGATTTTGAGACAGATTGTCACTAAGTTGCCCAGGCTGGGCTCTAACTTGCAACCTCAACACGAGGCCTGCCTTTCTGTTTCTTTGAAAAGTAAAACCTTTATTTAGGAAGACAGATCTCTTTTTTAAGCATCTATTTCTTAAGGATGATGCAATTTCACATTTCTTTTATATTCCTTTTAGTTTGTTTTTCATTTCCTGGTTCTAAGGTCAGAGAATTATAGATTTGTTTCCCTCAATGTATTTTCTTATCTCTGTAGAGACAACTTACAAAATACAGAGGTGTTTTGCTGTTCACTATGGAGTCTGCTATAGTTAAGACCCATCAATCAGCCAGCTCAGGGAAAGCATTCTTGAATTGTGTGTGGGCTTGAGGGAACCATGGCTTGTGCATACGTCTCTAATATGTCTGGGTTTTAGAGTTAAGTACTTTTTACTTTTGAAGATCAAAGTACTGGAAAAGACTGTGGAACTGTAACTGTTTGGAAGCTTGAAGTCTGTCTCTATCCAAAGGTAGAGATACAAGGTGGAGAACCACATCTGTCTGGCAACAGCAAGTCCTGCAGGTATATAATTATGTATGAGGATTAAAAAAAAAAAAAAAAAACATTTCCTCCCCTCCTTTGCTTTGGTCTGAAAACAGTAAAATCAAAGTGAAACTTATAAAATAGGGATCAAGAACTGGCTCTTCATAGCTACTGTTGAGATTAAGTCAACAGCCCATCAATTTTAAAGGCATACTATTAATTCTAGTAATATTTAAGTAATAAAATACAGTGAATTAATATAGATAGAATATGAGAAGTACAAACATTTATTTAAGTAACAGAAAATCTGAATGAACCAAAAAGTTATACTTTTAAAATAACCTTGAGTCAGAATTAAATGTCAAATATTATTTAAAACTGCCTTATGAATATTTAAAGTCTCTTATGAATATTCATTTTAAACAGTGGCCATTGGCTAAAGAACAGGAAAACTACATGATGAGTTCTCCTAAGTTTAAACAATTTTACCAAAAAAAAAAAAGCCACAAAACATTTTATTCAAGAAACAAAAAGGAGTCATCTGGTGCCATGCTTTTATTCAAATGAAAGGGGAAAAACTACAGTGTATCAGGAAATAGCAAATATGACAGTATTTTACAGCACAGCATCTTTTAAAAAAACTGTAAGCAATGCTCTAGAGTGGACAGGTAAGAACACCATACACTGTACATTGCCCAACAGTGTCCATGAAATCATAATTAAATAGCTAACTTTGGCTTTAAACAGCCAAATAAAACTGTAACAGTCATTCTAAAACAAAACTGAAAAAATGAGAAGCTTCCCACAGTCATGTCAAACCGAAGAATTTGATAGGCTACACTGGTAACCATGACAAGTGTTTGGCAAATACAACTGAACAATTATCATAGTAATTTGACCTTCAGTAATGAAAGCACCAGTGTTTTCCAGTAAGACTGACAAAAAATCCCCAACTTTGTGAAATGGCATACTTTTCTTTTGTAAAATTTTAAGACATAATTAAAAAAAAAGCTGCACCATAATAAAAAATCTGCAGACTAAAAGAAATATATCCATGTTCCTTTGCATTAATAATGAAGTAAAATACTGAGAGCAATGAACTTTGTAGCAATATTCACATTCTACCTTTAGATTTTAGACATTCAATTCAATTGCTGGACACGTACAAATTTAAAAATTTAAGGGTAGTCCTGTTTATTGTCAAATAGTTCCTCCAATTCCGGCATCCAATTTGCTTTATCTAGTAACCAGGTATTACCAAGAAAATTGCATATTTAATTGACTAAAAAGAACAAATTTAGTAGTAAAATTCCTATTAAATTCTCATATCCACATTTTGGTTCTTCACTTATAATTTTAAACTAAAATAACTCATAATGTATTTGATAATTATTTTCTTCTAATTGTGACAGAAATTGAAAGGTAAAATGTGCAATTTCCCATTTTAATATTCATATATTATATACATAATATGTATACACTTAAAATATAAGAGTTACATATCCTGGCCTCTCACATGCAAACAGTAGATCACAAATAGTTTTGAGCTACACATACATCTTGCACAGGTATTGGAAAAAAATCTGTGAAATTTTTTTTTACAGTTTTAACAAATATACATAAACATAAGAACATAAATTACAGTAAAATATTGACAGCATTTGAGAAAATGTTGATAACCCAGATGCACTGATGCCTAAAGGCCTTATAATAATAGAAAAGTACAGCTCAGGGACATCTCATTCCTATTCTTGTTTTTTTTTTAAATAAGTAAATACATCATATGAGACATTAGTACTCTCTCTAAACAACTCAATTAAAGAATGTATATTTTTTCATCTCTACTTTCAAGAAAGAAAACAAACTACGCATCTCATTTATGATACAATACTGTCTTTCCCCCCTAGTTTACACAGTTGTCACAACACTGAAACATAACAGGGTCACATCATCATTCAAGTCTTTTCCTGAGAATGAAGTTTTTCCCCAACTAACCCTCTGCTATATACTGGTAAAGAACAAAGATCATGTAGAGGCGATTTCAAGTGTGTCCTTAACTTAAGATGTTCCACTTGAAAAGAATTAAAAAGAAAAACTCAATGTAAGTAAAATAATGTGAAGCTTTTTAAAAATTAAAATATAGCCCTTTGTAGATGTTTTAAAACTCTAAATAGCATTTTTATGTCAGTTACAAATAAAATGTAAAGACCTCCTGAGAACTCACTTCAGGAAGTCGTACATCTTTTCAGACTGAAAGTGTCATCCACTTATGCCAGCTTATAAAGTGACTTACTTTAAAAGAGATAGAAAGCTTTTTTTTTAATTATTATTAAAAGAACCATCTAAATTATTCTGAGTTGGCCTGAAGTGGTGTAAAACAGCACTGATTTAATCAGCAACTTCTTGCAACATATTCTTGGTTAAGCTCATGTGGTTTAAAGAGAACCTACTAGCAGCTCTTTATAACACCTTCTCTAATATAGATATATTAATACTTGAGTAATAAATACAGAATTGTAAATACCTAGAATAATTTCTGCAAATACTCTAACACCATGAAAACATGAGGGTTATTGTAAAATTTAACACTAGTGTTTCTCTTAGCATGATTAGAAAGGTGCAAAATACTTCTGAAGGTTTATTTCCTACTTTCATGATCTCCACATGAAACACAATACTAAAGTTATCTTAAACCCTCCGGAGAGGAAAATAAACCATTTGAAGACAAGCACGTACAGTAAAATGTTTTTTTTTAAAGTAACAAATACAACACGTAACTGGTAATCTAAGCCATATTTCAACCATCAGTCCCACTGTGTTCGAGAAATTCTGGGCTTCCACTTATCTAGCATCAAGCGGTGAACCAAGTAACACATACGGATCTCCTCTGTGAATCGAACACTTCTTCATCGTTTGGACTTACCACCTAAGTGAGAATCTTCTGCATTCCGAAATACTGTGGTTTACATTCCAGTTGTTCATGACAACAGAGCTAATGTCTGGTTTTAATGAATAAGTTTTGTTGGCAATCAGAAAGATTTTCTATAGGCAGGAAAGATGAAGTGCAAATTTACCACGAATGTTCCGAAGCAAGTATTTCCCAACTCCTATCCCTTAGTAGGCAGAAGTTTTTTGGGTGTCACTGGTCTTTTGGTCTGCCATAAATGGCTATGAATGGTAATTGCATCAACACTGGCAGATAAAGTTTTAGCAGGTATGTGGCTAAACTGTTTCCTGTCAGAATTATATTTGTAAAGTCCCTCAATCATTTTTTTAGTGATAGATTTTGGACCTATCCCAGTCAGCTTATTGATTTCTTCAGTTTCTGGGCAGTAAGTATACAAAGATCTGAACTGGCAGCCTGAATCCCGGAACAAGATTAAGAAGTTGTTGGCATCTGACTTCTCCATTTCCTTTAGAATAGAAAACAAAAACAAAACAGAGTAACAGTAAAAACTCTTATTTAAGCATTTTGCTGAATATAGTTTACATTTATCATTATATTTCTTGTTCAAGTTTCATGACAAGTTTTTATGATGGTTACTATTTTTGACAATGGGTGTTAGGACTCAAACCCAGGGCATGGTAAGCAAATGCTCTACCTTTGGACTACACTCTCAAGCCTATTTTAACAATAAATTTCTTTCTTTCTTTATATATTTAGTTAGTTAATAGTTAGTGGTAGAGACTGAGGATTAAGCCCAGGGCCTTCACGTTGAGTTACGTCTACATCTCCCACCCCCTTTTATTTTTTTGACTTTGACACAGAGTCTTCCTAAGCTACTGAGTTGTCCATGCTGGGCTGGAACTTGCAATCTTCCTCCCTCAGCTTCCTAGAGTGCTGGAATTACAAACGTATACCACCAAGCCTAGCTTTCAATAATAAACTGTCTTTAATATCTGTTGCTTTTTAGAACCCAACTTGAAATTGAACTAACTGAATCAAATAACTTAAATAACTAATAGTTCTTTTATATGCTGTTGAAATTTCACTATGCATTAATAGAAAAGACTCCTACAGTTTTATTTACAATGTTGATAAATTTAATTTTCATGCAAACATACTAACCTCCAGTATTTTCTTCTTCTGACCTTCATTTACTTTTCCAGCCAAACAGCAATGAGCTAAAGCATTTTGTATTATATGCTTATTGGATTTTGCACTGGGTTCTTTGTAGAGCTTTGGTCCTGTAGTAAGAATTTAAAACAAAAATAATGTTGCTGAGACAGAAATACTGCTATTTTTAAATGATGAAAATGTTCCTTGACTGATGAAATTGCTATAGAAAATGAAGTTCTGTGTTAAAGGCTCTTTATTGGTTATACTCAAAACACTGCTTAATCTGTGCAGGGATACATCTGTAGAATGACCCAAAGGCTTTCTAAGGCTAATTTGACATTATTCGTGAGCTTAAAGCAGAATAGGGCCAGGAAATTTTAAGCTTTTAAAGGAAGACAAGAAAATGCATCTTTTTCAGGCTGTCCAGATGGTTCCACTGCACTACCAGAGAGTTAACAGGAAAATACTATCTAATGCCAGGCATTAAACGTTGCCAGAGTGGCCATAGGAAGTTTTGTTAAAAGCCATGACATTGGGAGGAGGAGCCACAGAGAGAAGTATGTATGGCATGTCTCTGGGCACATCTGAATCATCAGGCCTTGGTAAGGCTTCTGTCCTGCAGGATCACAGACAAAGATTCTCCCTCTCTCTCTACTCTTTCCTATACGCAATCTCCTGTGCTTTCCCACTTACCCCTCAACCAGCTGCACACCTTTCTTCTCATTTTCTTACCTACTTCAAGTACTTAGTTAAGGTGCAGATACTAGACACCTGAAATCCCAACATCAGGGAGAGGACCTGAAGATTCTGGCCTTTCTACAGTAATGAGAACCTAGGTACTGCCAAAAGAACTTCTCCAAAACTTATTTAGATTTAAATGACCATGCAAAAATGCACAGAATTTTAAAGATAGGAATAGAATGTTAAGATGTAAGTGGCATCAATAATTTTATTTAGAAATCTTGTTTCTATCCATCTGGGAAAGTTACTACCTTTCTTAGTGGAGTAGTACTGTTGAAGCTGAGCTACTTCAAAATGCACTTTTTAAAAATCAGAGACTTGTACGTTTAGACCAAAAGGTGAGCCAATAAAACTTTCTTTTTGTAGCCTACACATATTCCCATTAGTGTGTTAAATTCAAATGTCTCCCTAAAATGTACAGATACTCACCTGTGTATTCTGTTCCAGAAGCCACTGAAGAAGTTGTTGAAGCATTTTCCCAGTCTTTTTCTCCATTTCGACTGCCACAACGACTTGGAGACAGGAAGCCTTCCACAGACTCTGATCTTAATATAGTACATAAAATACACATTTTTAAATTTCTCAAATAGAGAATGCTTTGGGGCCAGAGTGTGCATGTGAATATTAACCAAAACCAACCTACAGCCTTAAAAATAAGATGGTGATAATGTCTACTTACTGCTGTATCTGCAAGTTTTCAGAACATAGTAGAGACACTACAAATAGTTAAATTTTTTCTATATGAAAATTGACAGCTAACATAACAGGATGACGGTATCACAAAGATTAGAACTCTTAAGATGACTATTTTCTGATATAGGTTGGTTAGTCAATGAAGTACTGACTTTTAGCTTCTGAGCTATGTCCCAAGAAAGGGGAGTACAAGAGAGAGCTTTCACCTGTGTGTTCAAAGGATCAAACATTAAACTCAGTAGGCAACCTACTTTAGAACTATCCTAATAGGGAAAAACTCTCTACATTCAAAAGAAAGAAGCTAAGAAGCTGCCACTATTACATAAGATTATGCAGTTTCTATTTCTACCAACTATAATAATAAATGTTAGCAACTATTTATAGGTAATTATTCTGTTTAAAGCTTACATTGTAGAAAGTATTATATTAATGCCAATGATTCTAAATTCCAAAAGATAAAAACTTGGAAATACTAACAGACCTCTTCATATACTTTCTTTTAGCAGGAACTCAAAAAGAAAACAGCAAAACTTATAAAAATTTGATTAAGATTCAGTCATTATAAAACATGAAATAAAAACACTGAAAAGTTTTTACTGAAAATTATGTATAATGGCAGGTAACATCTTTTTCTATAAAAAACACTGATAGGTTCTGGATTTACCTTGGTGTCCTCTTGCCTGATTGAATGCTCTCGTTATCACCTGTGTTCAGCGATGCCAAAGAAAGGCTAGAGACTGAAAAAACACGAAAAATTCGTGATCCTGAACAAAAACAAAATTAGAAATTTAAAAGGAGCACTTAGCTAAGAGTCTGTTCATTAGTTAACACCAGCACATGAAAACTGAACCTTTGTGGTTTTGTTAACTTTTAAATATAATGTTTGTAATGTGTATATACATAACTTATTTAGAATTAGCAAAGAACCTACTTTTGAAAAACAATGAGATACTAATATGAGACTAGCAATCCTTCAAGAAAGAAAAATGTATTTAGTAATATGTGATTCCTACTTCAATAATTACTTTACTAATTTCAGCCAGTATTATGCACCAAAAAGTTTCACTGCCAGGCATGGTGGCACACACCTGAAATCCTGGCTACTAAGGAAGCTAAAGCAGGAAAACCAGAGCTCAAAGGCAGATCCTGTCTCAACATAAAAGAGCTAAAAGAGCTAGGGATGTTGTTCAGAAGTAGAGCATCCCCAGGTTCCATCTAGGTATCACCAAAAAAAAAGATTCACTCACTGACTCAGAAGATTTCAGAATATCTGTGGACATTCTCTAAAATTTTCTACTGCATTTATTTTAAATAAAATTTCTACTGAATTTATCCATGCACACATAATATACGTAATTCATTAAAAACTGCTTTTGCTCATTTTGATTTTCCAATTAAGAGCATGCATTCAAATTGTGTATCCAATTTGGCATACCAAAGCATAATCAAGTTAGTATAACAAACCATGCTGGTGTTGCTTGATGAACAGACTCCTCACAATGAGCTTTGTTACCTGGAGGGCCTCTGATTGGTGTTTTGGGGGATTCAACATGATCTCTGTGAATCGACTTTGGCCGCTGCTTCTTCTGTTTTGCCATTTGAGGACGGGGCTTAATTACTGTATCCATGTCTTCCATGAGTTTTAGTTGTTTTCGCCTCATATATTCTTGCCTAATAAATTCTCTGCGTGCTCGCTCATCTTCTTTCTTTTGACGTTCTTCTTCAGTTTTGCGTCTAAGAAATGAAATTGTTAAATTTCTTACTCTGCATGACAAAGATAAAGTGACATTAGAGAGAGTTAACATGTTTGAAGGGAGAATTACCATATTTCACCACGTTGGGGGGAAAAATGTACTAGAGATATTTAGGTCAGAGAGTAAGTGTACATTAAGTTTAGGTCAATGTATGTTTGTATGTGTGTACGTATGTGTACTTCCCACTGTAACTATCTTATCTTAATTATCTTAAATTAGTATTTTTAAATATTTTAATTTTTAAAATAAAATTTTCTGGAGAACTTTGATACACAAAATTAGGCAATATTTTGAAAATATAAACTAACTCCCAAAAACCACCAAAAGTCACCACTGATCCAGCTGTGTATGTGTGCCGCGAGTATCTCTGAAAAAAAATTGTTAATAAAAATAAAAAAAATGAGGTCAGGTATGGTACAACCTCTGCTACTCAAGAGGCTGAGGCAGAAATATGTCAAGTTCGAGGCCAGCCTGGGCAAATTAGGGAAAACCTGGTCTCTTATGGTTTAGGTCTAAAACGTCCCCCAAATTCTCACATATTTGGATATTGTGGATTATGGATATATGGTGGGTTTTAGGTGTATACTGGATTTGGGCCATGTGGTAGATTATGGGTACATGACCTGCAAGGGCCAGGTCACTGGGGGCCTAACCCAGAAGGGGTGGAACACTGACGCTTGACCCAGAGAAGGCAGATCACTGGGACATGACCTGAAAGGATATACACTAGCTCCATCCTTCCTCTCTCTTGGCTGTCCGCCATGCCTTACTCTAGCCAAGGCACTGCCATGTGCTTTTGTCACTGCCAACCACCCATGAATGGACTGACATCTTCTGAAACTGTGAGCCAGAATAAACCTTTCCTCCCTTAAGTTATAGATATTGGATATTCTGTCCCAGCAATGAGAAAGTAACTAAGTCAGAAACTGGTACCAGAGAAGTGGGGTTGCTGCTGTGACTTTCCCTGACAGTGTAGCTAAGAAGCTTTTGGAACTAGTTTGTAGGAGGAGTTTGGAAGCGTTAAAGATGCTAGCCTTAGAATGCTGTGAGCCAACTTCGATGAGAGATTCTGGCCAAAGCTTAAGGACTGGAATGCAAGTGTGGATTGTAAAGGCTACGCTCACAAAGAGGACTTTATTGGAAACTGGTCTAAAAACCATGTGCATTTTGCTCTGGCAGAAAGTGTGATGGCACCCTGCCCCATCCTAAGACCTGGCCTGAAACTGAGATCAGGGGTGGTGGACTACTTAATTTGGTGGAGGAAACTTCAAGGTAGCCCAATGTTTAGCCTATCACATTGGTACTGTTTGTAGCTTTCAGTCAGCTCCACATGGAGAAGCAGGAGAAAACATCAGAGAAAACATTTATAAAAGCTTGCAATTTGGAACAAAAAGGCATGTCTGCTAAAAAGATCCGGATTAAAAAGAAACCAGGTACTTGGAATCAGGACTGTAAGAAAAAGAGGCCTTGGGGATGTCCCAGAAATCAGCAAGACCCCACCCTTTAACAACTAGAAGGTAGAAAGGCAAAAGACTTTGCTTTGAAAACAAAGCCCCAGGGTATACTGCAGGGCAATCTAGGAAAGTAAATCCCCAAGGAGTTCAGCCATCTAAAAAGTCAGAGGTCTCAGAAGTGACTGTCCAAAGGGGCCAGACTGCCGTTCAAGCCAGCAGCAGACCTGGGTGTCATCCACATGGTGCTAAGTTTCACAGGCACGCAGAATGTAAGATTTAGGGGGTCATGGAGACTTCTACCCACCCAGATTTCAAAGGGAGGCCTGAGAGGCCAGGCAATGTGTCCCTTGAAGAGCAGCACAACAATCTGTGAAGAAGCCTAAGGTAGTGGAGACCCCAGACATTTGTAGATGCCAGAAACATGGATTGCCTGATGAAGGTCACAGGCTGTGAGTGGAGCCAGCACAAAGGAGAAGTTAGGACGACTGTAGCAAGAGACAACACTGGAGTGACTGAGCCACTCATGGAGGCTTTTACAGACAAATGGAAGAAGCTTGAGAACATCATGCTTAGTGAAGTAAGTCAGAAGCAGAAGGTGAAACATCGAATGGTCTCTCTCATACGAGAGACCCAGATCACAACTCTTATGGAACTTAAAACGAAAAACAAAGTGAAACGGGGTAGGGTGGGGGAGGAGGGAGGGAGGGTTGGGTAGAAGGAGGGACAGAGAGTGGGAAGGTCCTTGTCACCTTGACATGATACATATGTGCACAAAACGCTTGACTCCATTGTAAACCTTAAATTTTGCACATTTACGTATCAATAAAATGGGAAAAAAAACTCTTTGGAACTCATATCCCACCATGGCTTGCATGGCATGCCAGAAAGAGAACTATACAATTTAACCCTTGCCCTACTGTGTTTAAAACTTATGTTGGTCTGATTGCTTTCTATCTTCCTATTCATCTTTCTTGAAATGGGAATGCTTACCCCACGCTGTTGTATGCTGGAAGTGTTTAACTGTGTTTTGATTTTCACAGGGCCTTACAGCTAAGAGTTGCCTTGAGTTTCAGAGAAGACACTGGACTTGGAGTTTTTAGCAATGCACAAACTGTTAAGACTTTGGCAACTCTTAGAGAAGGACCAAATGCATTCTGCATAAGGAGAGGGCATGAGTCTTTTGGATGCCAGGGGTGGAATGTTACGGTTTGGATATGGAATGTCTCCCAAAAGCCTCATGTATTTAGATGTTGTAGATTAGGGGCATGTGGTGGATTAGAGGCTTTGGGGGGGGGGGGGCGAGGAACAGGGCATATAGCAGGTTATGGGCTCATGGCACATTACTGGGTATGAGGCAGATCATTGGGGCTAAACCGAGAAGAGGTAGAACACTGAGGCTTGACCCAGAAGGGGCAGATAATTGAGACAGGACCTCGAGGTATATATGCTAGTTTCACCCTTCCTCCCACACCTGGCTTGTCTGCCATGCTGTAAACCGCCTTCTTCCAGTCATGTCACCACCATATGCCTTTGCCATTGCCACCTGATCATGCGATCTTCTGCCATGGTGAGCTAAAATAAATCTTTCCTCCCTTAAGTCATGGATGTTGGACATTCTGTCTAGCAACACGAAGGTAACTAAGACACTGTCTCAAGTTAACAAATTGAAAGACCTGAGGATATAACTCAGTGGCAAGAAGGCCTTCAGGCTCAATCTCTAGTACTGGGAGGGAAAAAAAGAAAACGTTCCCTTGGGTATACACTTAACAAATTTCTTTAAGTAAGCCACGCCATCATGAATGCTAACATTTAGAATTTGCAAAGCAAGGCCCCTTACCTTGTTTCCTCTTTCTTATGCTCCATTTCTGCTTCCAACTGCTGCTTCCGAAGCTGAGTTTCTTTCTCCCTTCTTAATCGTTTTTCCAGCAAAGCTGCTCGTTTCATTGCCATATCATTTTCTGCTTTTTGATCATCCTAATAAGTTTCATTGAAACAGATGAGGCATTTTAGGTATCCATGTTCTCATTTGCAATTGTAGTAACATTTTGTGGTTACTCTTATAACTGAAAATTATACCCTATTAACGTGGACTTGATTCAGGAATTAAGACAGAAAAACTGAATTAATACGATAACAGTTTTGTTCAGTAACAACAGAAAGTTAAACTTAATGCCCATCAAAGAAAATACACTTTTTCTAACTCTAAGAAACACCCTAGAGTGTGGAGTTTGCTCCCAGTTCTCAAAACTGTATTTAAATCTTATTTTAAATATTTGCTCCGTCTCTATACAAAGCCTTCCAACACTAGCTACCCAAACTTGTATCACATAAATGAAATTCCTACTGTAATTTTTAAAAGTTGTACTGACAGTTTGATTGGTACATTCAGAACTATACTGCAGGTTTTCCCTTTGAACAGAAGATGGACATAATTATATTCTTCTCCTGAAGATCTTTTAATCTGAAAGTTAATTCACAATTTGTGGGCTTTTTGGACCTGTCCCAGTTTCTATGTGATCCTTAGTGATAGCTCAAGTTCTCCGAAGGCTTTTAAAATGCTTCAGATTTAGAAAAGAGACAAGGTGGAGAAGTGGTTCAGTGCCTCTCCTTGTCAGCTGACCTTCTCAGTGCTTAATTCACTGATGTTTAATATATCTACTTCATAGAGCTAGATATTACAGATACTAAAGCATAAAAAAAAGATATGGCACCTTAGATCAAGGAGCTTAAAAAAAAAATCACAAAGGGAAGAGGTACAAACAAGGTGCTTTCCACAGAAACCCAGAGAAGGATTTACTACAAAAGGGAGAATGTCAGAAAACATCATATGATATCTACAGAACAGAATGGAAGGTTTAGAAAGGAAACAAAAGTACAATGTACTGCTGTATTACATTAAAAGTCTTCTCCCCTTCACTGTTTCCCTTTCTCTTCAAAGAAGCAGAGGTAGCAAAGTTCTCTAAAAAGCTTTGGTATGCATTAGTGTCTACAAAAACATTACATGAAAAAAATGGTAGTTTTACATGATTAAGAGACAAGCCACAACTCATCCAAATTTCTATACACTGAAAAAAGTCGAAAGGGCAACCACCTTGAGATCAAATTAAAAATAAACTATAAATTTCCAGCATTAGATAATCAAAATTAAAACTAGCAACTGTAATTATTTAATGATCTCATTTTTTTCCCTCCATTGTTGCACTCTTTGTAAGCTATAAATTACTGTTGGGTGGATGTTATCTTTTCTATTTATATTCTAAATTGTGGAGCTATACAGGATTATCTATATAAGATTATCAATGTTTAGCCCATAATTTAAAAAAACATGAATAACATATTTTGATTATAGAATATATCTTTCCACAGGATAATTTGAAAAATTACAAAAATAAAGATTAAAAAATGAGTGATAATGAAGTTGAAAATTTTTAATTTTATCAGGCTTAAGTTTTCCTATTATCTAAAATTTTAAGATTTTCACTATCAAGAGGTGATCTTGTACATTATTTGTCTTAGGTAACTGGGAATTGTTTTAACTATAAATCTAGTATTAACAAATTAAAATTTATATTCCAAACTGTGGTACAATACACAATTACTCCACACTAGAATATTGTTTTAGAAATAGCAGTGTATTTGAATATTACTACAGTCCATTAAGATAAGGCTGGCAAAATTTGGTTTAGGATTAATGGCAAATTTATAACAAAAGAGGTTTCTACTGAAAAGAAGCAGGTCAACTTAAAAACACACACACATATACACATACACAGATGCCCGTAACTATGAAGATGAGTATTACCTTAAAAAAGAACCCACAGCATACTTTCTGGTCATCATCAAATTGTTCCTTATCACTCTCTCCATCATATTTTTCAACAGATACATCAAGCTTTTCAGGGGGTTTCAAATCTGAGAGGGAAACTTCAATCAGATTAACATTTTTAGGAGCAGAGGGTGGGAGAATGGCTTTAGGAGGTGGTTCTGTGGGCTGAATCAACTGATCCTCATTTGGTGTCACACACACAGTCTCTGTGACAGGCTGTGATAGAACTTCAGAAACTGTTGACTCCAGAGGTTTGATTTCCTTTTCTTCAGGATTGTGGTCCTGCTGTTCCACAGTCCCTTTGCATTCCAAGTCCTCTTTCTTAGCCTCCTCTTTAGGCTTAGATTCCTTTAACTGAGGCTCTCCATCATCCCCAAAACATACAAATGACCGGGTCTGAATGGGAACCTGACTTGGTGAAAACCTTCTTAACCGAGGAAGACTATCCACAGACCGGGGGGGCGTTAAGGTTCGATTCAAAGGTGTTATTTTTAGTTCATTTGGCCTAGGAGTCCTCTGATTTTTAACAGAAAAAGATGTGCTTTTCCTGTTAGAAGACTGCGGAGATGCATGAGTAGGGCGAGGGGAGTCTGATGAGAATGATACAACAGTTGATGCCAGGCCTGCCTGTCTAGGTTTGAAATCACGAATCTGTTTCTGGGGAGATGGCTGAGGAGGTGAAATCACCCAAGATTGTTGCTCTCTCATCTGCATCAACATCTCCTGCTGAAGAGACAAACGCTGCATTTCTTGCTGTAGAAAATGCAGGGATGAATTTAACTTTTCAATGGATTTTGTATATTCTAAAATTTCTCCTTCATTTAAAGTCTCTTCCATCGGGCTTGCCAGATTCCACTGCTTCTCAGGATCAACAGGTGTTGTTGGAGATTTTAGCCATTTGGCCTGAGGATTCTCCATGCTTTCTTTTATATCTGCAAGAGACTTGCTCCGCTGCCCATCAGTTTTCTGTGATTCTTTTCCTTTTGCTCTGTCTGTATATACTTTCTCATCTTCTGCACCAGCAGCTTCCTCTCGAAGAGGGGAAATCCCATCCCCCTTCTTTTTCACTACAGTAAGGAATGCTGTCCTTCCCATCTTCTGCCTCTGTTTGGTAAAAGCAGCTTCCATTTTCTTTTTCTGGGCTTCTATAGCTCTCCTCTTTTCTTCTAGTTTCATCCTAAGGTGTACCATTTCAGAGGCCAGTAGCTGTGTAGTGTCCCGTCCTTGTGGAAGTCCTGTTTCTTCTGGAATTTGTGCCCAAGCAACCACATGAGGAATATTAAGTTCAGAGCCCTCAGGAGTAGTTTTTTGAGAACTGCTTCCGCTACTTTTTCCATCAGTATGATTCAGTTTCCTGAACTTCTGTTCAGCAAAGCTAGTCATCTTAACCCCAGAACTAGAAGAAGCACTGCTGCCTGGTTGAGACTTGGTACTTATAGTACTTGGACAAGGACTCAAAACTTCTCTGGGGTTGCTGGTTCTAATATCATAATCCTGAAGAAATTTAGATGCATCATCCATATCAGAGTCTAAGCTCACAGTATAGTCTCTCAAAGAAGAATCTTCATCCATAGTTTCAGGAATGTCTTCTGAAGGAACATGAATTCCAGTGTCTACTTCTGTAGTATCAGTTATGGGACTCAAGGCACCTTTTGTATCAGTTATGTTATCAGGACTAGATTGATTTAGCTTGATATTTGAATTTAGGATGCTCATTTCCTGGCTATGAAGAAAGAAGCCATTAGCAATTTGGTCTGGCCGTGGTGTACGAGGAGACTTTTCAGTATCATGAATTATTTGTAATGCTTCTTCAATGCTTGGTGTCTCGATCTGATTGCCAAACTCATCTAGAAGTACTCTATTTTGTAAAGCTCCATTTGGAAGTTTATAATGGATATTTTCATTAGAATTAAGTTCACTTGTGTTATGGGGTACAAAAGATCTGAAGTCACTGTGGGGGTCTATATTAAGTTCTTCTTCAATGCTTTCTGCTTCTTCTTCTCCATTTACTGGCTTAAATGACAAGTTTTTTCTAATATGTTTAGATACACGATTGTTATTCAGAGTAAGTCCTTCATTACTAATAGAACGAGTGATTCCTCGGTTTGGAGTAGATCTCTGTATACTATCTTCTTTATCAAAAGAAATATCAAATGAAACACCATGCACCGATGATCTAAAAATTTTAAAGAGAAAGTCCTTAAGTAATCCTACAAAATACATGGGTTTTAAGATGTCATCAAACTATTACTTCAAATTATATTTACTTTCATATCCCACTTCTCATATTGCAACTGTCCTCAAGGTAAGTTAGAACTACTTAGCTACCTAGCAAATCTACGTACTATGACCTCTATCATCAGCTTATGCTGCCTTTTTCAAGTTTAATACTAAAATCTAGATTCTGCAATCTAGCTAACAAAGAAGGACATAGATAAAATTGGCATTTGCTGACAATGTAAATATGCATAAAGATAATTCTCTTCACTTACCTTTTCTCTTTGGGCCACGTTCCTATGAAGCCATCAACGTAAGACATAGATGAAGACCTTCTAATTCCTCCTTCAAAAAAAAAGACTGAAATCATGCACAAGCAATACTTAACAGCATTTTTAAGACATTTCACGTATCTGATGATTCATTAATAGCACTAAAAAAGTAGTATTCTGAGCAACAAAAGAGAAGTTGAAGCTGAAGCAGCAGAAACAGAAGAAGAAAAGAGAAAACAAGGAAAACTAAAAGTAAAAAAAATATTGAGGGACTAAGTGTAGCTCAGTGGTGGAGCTTCTGATTAGCATGACCAAAGCCCAGGACTTCCCCCTGCTTCCCTCCATACCAAAGTAAGTAGAAACATTTGCAGGATCTCATTTTATTAGTAAAGGAAGAACATAGGCTGGGAATATAGGTCAGTCAATGGTGGCACACTTGCCTAGCACTGTGATGTACAAGGCCCTGGGTTGGATCCCCAGAACCACAAGAAAGAAAAGCAGGCAGCACAGACAAAGAGACCACCCTTTCATTATTTTTTTGTCGTTTTTTCATAAAAAGACTAGGTATTCGTTTATACTTCATAATTTCCCCAGTTAGCTACTTAAAATAGTATATTCCCAGAATTCTCAAATAAATTACCTGAAGCTGAAGAATGAGCTTGGGGATGGGAGTATCTAGAAGGCAAATGCTGGCAAGGCTGTATGAATGTGGCTCCTTCCACACTGCAATGCAGAATATATTTAAAACATTATATCTTATCTCCCAAGTGCAAACTTCATATGTAGTGGTTAGAAATAACACTATTATATACTAAATTTTAAAAAATCTACTGTTTAAATCTAACAATGCCTATAATTATAATAGATATCTATATTTTCATGACTTTTAGTGAAACAACTTGAGGCACTTTTATATATACCTCAATGTTCTATTAAGACACGGCATATTTTCATTTTGCCAATAGAAAAACTGAGTAATAAAGAAAGCATTAAGCTTAACTAACCTGAAATATTTTGGTAAAATCTAAATTTCTAATAACTATAAAGTGTAATAAAATCCTATAAAACACCCTGACAGCTTCCCCACTCATGACCTCTTATGTACACCTCTTATATCGAGCCAGTGAGCTACGCCCTCAAGACTTTAATGCCTATGAAACTTTCTTGTTATTTTTTTCTTATTTAATTCTGCCCTATTATTAATGCAGGAGATTAATCATCCCCTCAAATTATAATAATATTTGACCAAAATCAAGTTATTCTCCCCTAGTTTTCCTCTGTGTGAGTTTTAAATCTGTCATGTTCCTTTCAGTCAAGTAAAGAAACTAAGCAACCCCCACAGCCAGTTGGTTGAGCATAAATTGAGGAGCAAGATATAATGACGTCCACAGCTTGCTCAAACCACATTACCTTTCTGCTAAAATAAACTGAGAAGATGAACAAGTAAACAAAAGAACTAAAAGATGACTATCCAAAATTGTACTCTTACTATTTAATGAAAGTTTCCCTAATGAACTTTCCCTAAAAGTAACACCTAGGAACTTGCTCTGTCCAAAGTTAATGTTTAACTGCATCTGTGGACATTTGCCCCTCAAACTGCATGTCTCAGTTTCTCAGTTCTATCTGTAACCATCTGTTAGGACTGCAGAGAATACTCACATTGCTACCCTGCAAGTCTGCTCCTATCATCCCTCCCTCAGATCACTGCCAGGATCTCTCTCCCTTAGCTCTGACAGGAGGGTCATCCTGAATACAAACAAGCCAGCAATTAAAATGTTTCCTTCTTTGCCAAACAGTGGCTAAAATACTGTAAAAACTTATCAACTGTCTCACCTTTGTATCTGCAGAGGATTTTGATCTGTGTACCTCCTTAATAAGCTATAGCCAAATACAAGTAGTAGATGCTAGAAACATCTTTGGTTTTGCCTGTCTTTTTCTTTCTCTAAATTCCTTATTTAGGTACAATAACATCTGTAGATATAATTATTCTCAGAAAAAGTAGAAATTACTGAATCCTTCCTTGAAAGTTCTACAATGTTGGAGCACTACAAAGAACCAACGGAGAAATGAGAAGGTGACTAGAAGACTAGAAGGAGCACATAATAACTCTGCAAGGAAAAAGTAATTCCAGGGAGAATAGCTTCCAAGAATCGGATCAAGCCCTGGACATCACATGAATTAGAATCAGTCTGTACTTGGAAGAGAAACTTCTCAAATGGGACAAGTAGGTGATAGCTTCAGGATAAGTTTATAACTTTACGTTAAGCCACGATGTCATACAGAAAGTACACTCATTTTTTTTTTTTTTGCTTAATTTTTAAATGTCTGCTTAGTTTCCTGAAAACTCACAAAACAACAAGCTATTTATCTGGGTTATACAAAAGGTTTCTGCTAGCAAATATAGGTAAAAGTAGCCACTCAGAAGTCTGAACAAAAAAAAAAAAAAAGAAAAGACGAAATTACATGGGACTTAAAGCTTTTATTTTCAGACAGGATCTAACTCTCTAGTCAAGGTTGGTCCTGAACTCACTTTGTAGCCCAGGCTGACCTTGAACTCACAGCATTCCTTTTAAAAGCTTCAGCGTCCAGAATGTTGGGATTACAGGCATGTGCCACCACACCCGGGTAATTTTTATGTTATGCTGGGAGAATCAAAGGAGGGCCTTTCACGTGCTAGGTAAGCACTTGAACCAATAAGCCGTGACAAACACCTCACCGCCCCCGTAAAACATTTTTCAGTGTTGTTATAAGTGTAGGTAGTAGCTTGTTCATTCACATTCCCAGAAATGATAATTATGGAATAATCTATTTTTAAAGTAAAAATTAAAAACCAGGTCCAGGCCTGTAATCTCAACACTGCGAGGCTGAGGCAGGGCAACAGCAAATTCAAGTCCAGTGAGGCAGAGTAACAAACAGCAACTTCAAGTCCAGCCTGTGCAATTTAGTGACTTGGTATGACACTGCCTCAAAAGCAAAACTGAAAAATTGACTGGGGATGTAGCTCACTATGAAGGCCCCATGTCTGACACCTAGTAACGTCACCCTATAAAAAAGTGGTATTTAAAGTTCTAACAGTGCTAGAGTGAAGACCTAAGATACTCAACATTTTCTAAATTTCTGAAGAAGGAAATATCACTTTGTAACTAAGAAAATGTGCAATATTTACAGTTTCCCATGGAAAAAAATATATACAAGCTGCTAGATGAGTGGTATTTTAACTTAACGCCTTTGAACTAAAACCACATAGTTATGTAATAAAAAACTTAATGGAAAAAATCATAGTAGTGAATCAGAGGGTAAGGAAAGGAAATGCTTCCTGATTTATAAGAAATGATTTATAGATCTCAGAAAGTTCACATGAGTAAGAAGCCCTTTATATAAAGGGAATAAGAGACTTTCAAGAATCTGATCAAGTCTTAGATTTCATATGAATTAGAATCAGCCTGTACCTGCAAGAGAAACTTCTTAAATAGGAGAAGTAGGTGACAGCTTCAGGGTAAGCTTATAACTTTGTTAAGCCAAGATGTCATAAAGAAAGTACACTCATTTTTTTTTTGCTTGATTTTTAAATGTATTTTTAACAAGTCTGCTTAAGTTTCCTGAAAACTCACAAAACAACAATTTTTGACCTAAATATCACACAGACTGGGAAGGCCAAAGTCAATAAAACTCTCAGATTCGAATAAATACTAATGAAAAACTGCTTATATGATCTGCAAAAAGCCATTTTTAAATAACCTAAAGTCCCTTTTCATATACTTGGGCCAGGATTATCCTAATATGAAAAGAACGCTTTTACTTTGCTTTTGATTCAGTTTCTGATATTAAGGGCTAAAGCGATAAATAAAAATTCTTTATTTATCATAAGTATTTTTTCCCTTATCGTTCAATAGAAATAGTAACCAGGAAATAAAACAGTGTGCAAAGACTACTTCAAAAATTAAAAAAAAAAAAAGCCAGATGTAGTGGCACATCTGTAATCCTAGCACTCTGAGAGATTAAGGCAGAAGAGCTGCAAGTTCAAGCCCCGCTTGGGCAATTCAGAGTCTGAGCAGACCCCATTTCAAAATAATAAAAATTAAAAGGGTTTGGGATGTTACTCAGTGCAAAGGCCCTGGATTCAATCCTTAGTACCACAGAAAAAAAAAAATTTAAAAATCATTAAAAATTCAAATACAATTTTTAAATATCCCTGAGTCCTATGAATGGTCACACTTAGTTCTCAATTATGTGATTTGATAATCCTTAATTATAAACAAGTTATGCAGCACAAGTTTGACTTTAGGTTCATTATCTGAACCTTAGAATATATACTCCCACTTTTCAGTATAGTTCATTCAAGGCCTATTTATGAAACATTTATTTCATTTTAAATTTATATTTAGATTAAAATGTGCCTTAATAGGCTAAGCATAGTTCAAGCAAGTTCAAAATAACAGTTTAAAATTTAAAAATTTAACAATATTATTAACGTAAAATAGTATTTAATTTTATTAGTAGACTGGAAAGATTCAAAAGAGTGATTGTGGAATCTACCTTGAAGTGAAGTCAGAACTACATGAACTATCCAAGACATTTCTTTTGGCAGCATTCAAGACAGGAACCGAAGGCATATCTTTCACAGGTTCAGCTAGAATAAAAAATAAAAACTCAAAATTACACAATTTTCATGTTTCTAATATTATTTCAGAAATTCTGGGTCATAAAAATACTTAAAATTTAATCTCTACTTTCTTTACTACTTACAGAGAAACATAGAATTCGCTTTCTTAATAATCTTTTGCTTGAATTTTAGAACGTCAAATTTTCTGAAACTCTTAAGTATTCTGACTTGAAAGAATTTACTTGATTATGGTTAACTGAAGAGAGGAAAGGTCAGGCAAAGAAGGTTAAATATCTGAATGGTTTCTCTAATATGAGAAAATCAAGCCATTTTTAAAAAAAGAGCAATGTAAAAGAGGAATGGAAGAAATTAAGAAGATAGACTTTATGTAGAAGGAAAGTGGATGTGGCAGGGAGATGGAGTGGGAAGGAGGAAGGGAAGCAAAGGGAAGGGAAGTCAAGATGTGATATGTACATGTACCAATTTCTCAAGTTGATTATTATTATTATGTATCACAAATACATACTAATTAATAAAAGACAGAAATAAAGTATTTAAAAAACTATTCTAAAAAAGTAAAGACAACTGCTTAATTTTGTGAAAGCTTTCACAGAATTTCAGATACACTTATCTCTGCTTTTTTATGAAGTAACTGACATTTTGAAAATCAAAGATACAAAGAATTCACCGGAGAATAAGTAAAATTAGTTGAATATTTTTACATGTTTTTAAGGAATGCTGGGAATAAACAACCTACTTTTTGACATTAATATTTAATGCAACAGCTGCTGGCATTTTGAGTAATGGACTTCACAGATTAAACCAAAGAAAGCCAGGTGAAAATCTTCATGTTAACTGTAAAAAGCCTGTTAAAAAATGGTTATGATAATTACAAAAAATATGTGATCTAATGGTGTTAGGGAAGAATTTCAACGTCTGAAGAAGTATTGTTACCTAATTACTCAGTATTCAGAATCTGCCTTAAGGAGCTTAGAGACAGTAGGACAGACTAGTCATTATCACATATTGCCAAAGTAAGCTCATTCTATCCACTAGAATTATATGCCTCCTCCTTGGCTAACTTTTTCCCCCTTCTTTTCTCCTCTTTCTTCTCTGACTTTTTTTGAGAGGGTAGAGGTAACTATAGTGACTAGCAAAATGAAATTTGGAGTCAACCGAGAAAAGCTAAGTAGTTAGGATGCACAATAATCATGCCTAGTGTTGGGTGGGTCAGCTACTGGTCCCACAATTTATGCCGAATGGAAGTTCACTTGTGGGTTAATTCAGAATCATTTTTCTCCTGCAGAAATAAGTATCTGGTTTTAAACTGGAGGCCAACAGAAAATGTGGTTTTCTGTGCAAAAATTTGCTTCAGAGAAAAAAAATCAAAAAGAAATTTTTGTTATTTTTAGGGTCTTTTGTTCTTTATTTCTAGGGATCTCTTTATTAGTTTTATTCTTATATATAATCAATACACAGGATGTGATAATAATCACAAACTTACTGGGCTTAAAAATTTATATAAAATCCTTTTTTTATGGCTTAATGGCAAACTCAAGTTGTAAGTAAAAGGCAAGTCAAGGGAGTGGATTGGTGGTAACATAATGTCAAAAACTAAGGCTCTAAGAAGAACAAAAGCAAGATTAGAATAAAAGATGCAAAGAAGTGAATGGCATACAGTTGTAGTTAAAGCTCCATACTATCAAGATTTCAAACCAGAGTCATTCTATTTTCTTCTTTCCTATCTTAATCATCAGTTCCTCACACAGCATTTAGAGGCTTTAAAATGTTTATATACTTAGAATCTATCAAGGATAAAATCTAAAGCAATAATAGGCTTCCCTCTGAAAGAATAACCAAGTGAGGTTACACAAACTTTCCATTTTTTTGTATATTAAGAGTTAAAAGGACTGATTACCTCCTTGTGGACAAACAACACGAGGCTGTACAAATGACGGCTTCACAACTTCAAACCACCAGAAGAGTTCTGCCATGAACACCAAATAATTACTCTATATTAGAAAGATAAGAAAATTAAAAGAAGCCCTAAATTAGGATAAACCTGAATACAAATGAACAATAAATAGAATTATAGTCTATCAAAATATAGGGATAAAACTCAGGCACTTGTTATCAAAGAATACGTACTAGAAGTCATTTAATCTGGAATAAAATATTAGCTCTTGTGGATAGAAATTATAGATACTCAAAACCTCTCTACTGATTTGTCAATAGTTTCAGAATGGCTGTCCATTTTATCTTGCAGGCTCTTCTGTCTAGCTGTATAGAGTTTGAGATGGTATTTAATGTACTTTTCTTCCCAAGAAAATATGAAACAAACAGCTATTAATCTTTTTACACTCTAAAGAATGGTTAGAATTTTTTAAAAAAATAATTAAGCTCTACTCAGATTCCTTGAAATTCTTCTGAAAATTATGTATACAGTTTAAAATATTTCACACAGGTAATCAGCAAAGTGAAATTCAGCAGTAGTACAGGTGCTAAGCAATGCCAAAACTCTACGTCATTATGGCTAAACCACAGTAATTTTGAAATCTACAAAAACATTGTTTATGTAAACCAGTGCCTCTACCTAATTTCTAAAGTTACTAATAAGGACACATCAGCAATGTTTTATCATTTATATTTGAAAATGCAAATGCTTTTTAAAATGACTTAAAATTAAAAAGGTTCTCAAAGGTAATATCTATTACAAGTGTATATTTTACTATGCATACATTAGGAAAATATACACATGAAAAATTATTTTAATTTTTAGGTACTGGATATGTTTTAAATAACACTGTACAAAATCTGTTTTCATGATTATTTAAAATGTCTTTTAAATTTTGGGTATTTGATATCTAATCACATAGTTAAATCTACGAGTATCTGATGAGATGAAATCTTATTATTGTTTTGGTTTTAAAAATCAATGGAAAATATGGGTGTGTTCTAATGTCTTGCTTTCTTCTGATCTGCTAGTTATGAATAACTCTCAAAGCTTTACATACTTCTTGTTAGACTGCATACCCTATGTTGGCTTTGTTGCTCATATTTAAGATGGTGAATTTCAAACAGCTGCCTCTTATCTGAATTCTGGAGGCTACTATGTATGTTGCAGATGAAGGAAAGAGGAGAATCATGAGTGACTCTTACGCTTTTGTCTTGATAAAACCATTTAAGAAAATGGAGATGGGAAAAACAAGCAAAGAATCTGTTAATTACCTCTGAGACAGCCATCAGATAGTTGGATGAGTGTGATAGGGGTTGAGCATAAGCATCTGAAGCATTGTAGTGTCATAGTGCACTGGCCGAGTGGTGAACAGAATCCGGTAGGTCTCCTACTTTACTCTTAGCATTTGTTTTCACTATAAATTCCCAGAATACAATCCCTCAGACTGTGCATGAGATTTCATCCCTGCTTGCTTTCTCAGGAACTTACATTCTTACTTATATTTCCCTCTCCTACATATTTATCTTCCAACTACATCTTTCCTAAATGGCTTTTAAACATGTCCGTCTCTTTTACTAAAATAATAAAATGCAATCTTCCTTCAGTCACTGGTCATCGCTCCCTGTGTCCTTCCCCGGGCTCCTCACTTCCCTGAGAGCAAGGCCCCACAAGCATTCTGCACTCCATCTTCTTCACAAATTTAATCTTATCCAGTTTTAGCTCATCCAACGGTACCAATATTCCAGTGTGCAAAATAGAAATGAGTCATCTTTGCCCCTTTCTTTCTCCCTTCCTATATACATTGCACCCTAAATTTCTAGAATCTACCCACTACTCTATTTTTATCATAACAATTCAGATTCTTGTTTGGAACAAGGTAAGAGTTTCCTTTTTTTCTGAAGAAAAATTTCAAAAGGCAATTACTACCTTCCCCTCTTCCACTGTATTTGAGTTGAAAGGGAAAATCCATTATAGCCTTCTTCTTAAGTGCTCAATAAGTGATCTATTCTTTTTTCTCAGGCAGGATCACTGTGTAGTTCAGGTTGGTCCTGACCTTGCTATGTAGTCTAGGCTGGCCTCAAGCATAGGTAATCCTGCTTCAGCCTCATCAATGCTAGAATTACAGGCATGTGCTACCACACCTGGTGTATATAATGCTGGGGAATTGAACCCAGGGCCTTGTGCTTGCTAAGCAAGCATTCTAACCACTATGCTACATTCAAGCCCACTGAATTAATATTTTCAGGACCTTGATAAGATAGATGACCTAATAATACAACTGTATTGTTTGGCCACAAAATGTCAGTACAGTAAGAAATAATTTATTCTAGTAACAAAAGCTCATGAAAATTATTTCATTCAGAATTTGTAAATACTTGGCAATACATCTGTATCTGTATTCTAAAAATGAAACTACATTAATTTCACTAAAATCTTTCCTTTTCTAGTTAAAGTCAGACACAACTATATATTAAAACAATGTAAACAATAAAGAATATAGAATGAAAGATAAATATTTGCCATACCTTCTTTCTTCCACACCCTAACACCACACATAGATGAAATCACTGTTGTTTCATATACATCATTCTATAGACTCTTTCCTGTGCATCTATACAGTGTGACCCCTCAGTGTCCACTGGAAGTTAACCTCCAGGGCCTTCCCTCCTCCACGGACACCAAAGTCTACAGATGCTCAAGTCCTTCTTAAATATAACTATGTACATTTTCCTGTAGGAGAACATCTACAGGTTACTCTAATACCTAATATGATGTAAATACTATGTAAAGTTAGACTGAATTGGTTAGGAAACATGACAAGAACAAAGTTCTGTACACATTCAGTGTAATCAGTTTTTTTAAAAAGACTATTTTTGATCTGTGGTTGACTAAATCCATTAAGTGGAACCTGCAGATACAGAGGGTAGACTGGATGTGTAAAGTTAGTGGGCATGGTTCAACTGTACTCAGTTCAGTTCCCAACATCATAAAAAAAATTAAGTGTTTTAAACTGCATCATGCTATATACACTGCAAGCTGCATTCTTCGCTTAATGTCTTGAGAGTTTTCTGTCTCAAAGTACTTCTACCTTCCTTCCATTAATAACCTCAATTATATTACGAAACATCTTGATTATGCCCTATTCAGAGAGATCACTTCCAACTTTTCACCACCATAGAAATTCTTTTACATTACTTATGTGCTGGTTTTGTTTTTGAGGTGCTCAGGATCAAACCCAGGGACTCACATTTTCTCTGAGTATTCTGAAGTTAGTTTAATGTGAAATTACCTTCTACGGTGACTATACCAGTTCATACTTCTACCAAAGGAAGACAGTGATCATACCCTACATCTTCATAAATAGTTATTAAAGTGAAAATGAGGTAAGGTGCCCACCATTATGAGCCAAACAACCAATTCTGGAGGCCTATGAGAGTCAAGATACTCAAGTAAATTCAAAATTATGGTTCTAATAGTTTACCAAAGAATATATCAAGTGATCAATGCCTTTTCTGTGGACAATTATCTATTTTAAATATGCCTGAATCAAGAGACTGTGTTTATATCAGGATCATGCTTAAAGCTGATCTAAATATCAGAACTATATATTATTGACTGAATGTCCAAGGCATACTAATTTAAGCAAATATAAATCTTTTGTTTCACTGTATTTAGTAAGATCATTTTTTTCTCTGATATACAGGAACAGCAGTTAAATTTTTTAACAGGCAAGTGCCAGAAAAGTCATTAGTAAAAAACATATAGAAATAATGTTTCCTAAGTTCCATTTTGATTAAAAAGGAAAGGTATAAACCTTCAGAATTAACCAAGATTTTTATTTTAATGAGTCAAGAGTAGGAAGTGGGTATGATTTTGAGTTAAATGTATCCCTTATTTTGGAAATGCTTTTCCCATTGGCTCAATCTTCTGCTCTTGGTAATCCTGAAAGGGGCAAAGGGAAAAAGGTAAGAGACTGGAGATTAAAAATTTAAAGTACATGGAATTAGCATCCCTGTGAGGGCTGAATTAGTAGTTTTTATCAAGAGTGGCGATGGAACTAATTAGGATTGACATTAACTTGTTTCTCTCAGGCAAACTTTTAAATTAAATCCATTACAACATCATTTATTCCTAAATATTGAAAGTGGCAAATTTTAGGCAGATATATAAAGGATACCAAGCAATTTCAAAGCTACAGCCCATTGGGAATAACAATATATTGTTTCACTGAATGACATTCTGGATTAAGAAACTACTTTTTAACTTGTAGTTCAGAAGCAGGTACGCCTGAGATTTTTTAATCTGTTTTTGACACTAGAAAGCTCCAAAAGGATCTGTATCTTTGTCTATTTCATTCACTTACTTATTCTAACCACCAGAATACGACTAGGTGCTTAATACACACTCCTTGAAAGGACAGCAATAGTGGCCTACCACCAACAGACAGTACATGATACTCTTAAGGCCAAAGCAAATGCAGTAACTACTGAAACTAAGTTCCTTCTCAGAAGGTTCATTTCCTGACTTTCACAATTTCCTTCCCCCCTTCCCATTCTAGGTTTTGCTTTAAGGTATAGGATTTGAAGCCTTTTTCCTCCTGCACATGTTGTACAATTCTGATAAATGTTCAAAATGATCACTATTTTCCTTTTGCTCCCATTATACTAGTTTCTATCTTTACTACAGCCCACAACTGTCACCATTCATTTATCAGTTTGTCTATTTTGCTAAACCACTGGAAGTCTTTCAACAAAGTAGTGTTACTGCTTAATGGAATGTTCCAGTGTCTAGGTTCAGGAACTCTGGAGTTGATTTAAGAGTAATCACTTGGACTTCACAGAGATTCAAAGCAAGAAACAGTTTATTGAAAATGAAAACAAAGCTCTGGGGAGGGGACCTGAGGGAAGTCTCAAATGAGATACCAGCTGTGGGTCAAAATAAGTAGGTACCAAGATAGGTTTATTTTAGATGGGGTGGAGTGGAAAGCTCTTTAGTTCGCTGCTTTATCTTTAACTCAGAAAACGGTGCCTGGCAAACGGAGACTCAGAATATATTCAGTAGTGAATGAAAACTGTACCCTTGGCATGGTACCTGGCAGATCCTAGGCTCTTGGTATAAATCTGTCAAACACTAGTGGATCCTGAAATGGCCTAAAAGTTACAATAATTTCCAATTTTTGACATTTTACATTTTGCTACCAAACTTGTTTAATGTTGTTTTCACTTAAAAAAAGCGTTTCACATACTTGCATTCTGTAGTTTCTTTTTTTAAACGTCAAATTTTTATTTAAGGAATATCACTTGTAATTCCTCACGACCATCAAGGTCACCTTAATTAAACTGTCTTTAAGACAGCTCCTTTTAAAAAAGAACTGATGATAAATCTAGTCATCCTATCTGTCTACAATCCGGCCCTTTTATCTGCATTTGAGTTACATACAGACTAATGACATCTTCACAATTCCTGTCTGAGATATTAGATCCAAGTATCTTCTAGCATTTTACTGGAGGATCACTTACTATCAATGAAACTGCCATCTTGTTCTCAAGCCCTGCTACCTGCTTAAACATGAACTCACATCATACTCATTCCTAAGATACCACAGCTCAAGAATGTTACAGACCTCTAAGATACACCAATATATTTAAACAAATGAGTTCCAAACAATCATACTAAGACTTGTCTTCAACTCGGACTTGTTCTTAAGATGCAAAGCTTCAAGAAAAGGGAAAAAAACCCCTATCTTCATGTGTCTCAATATGTAAACTGGAATAAACCCCTAATCATTCAAACTACATTAAGTATATTTTCAAGGCAGGGTCACATCATGTAGTCTAGTCTGCTCTGGAACTTATACTCTTCTTGTTTCAGCCTCAGGAGTCCCAGCATTACAGGTGCACACGACTGTGCTTGGTGGTAATATTCCTTCTTATATGTATCAAAACTCATACTGAACAACGAGTTTTGGGTTGCAAAAGAGGACTTATTTTTGCACCTGTTCTTATGTCTTTGCCCAAAGATTAGACAAAGACAAACACAAGTGCTAGCATTCTGTAGTTTCTACAGTGTCTTAATTAGTATTGTTTTAAATGATGCACCTATGACACTAGGTGATACTCTCAAGTAGTTACAAACAAATGTTACAATTTTTCAAAAGCAAGAGTTACTTAGGCCATCTTCATAACTTGCTTTTGAATGGCTTACTAAAACATAAATTGTATCCACTGGGAATAACTGTGCTTATAATTAAGCAAAAGACTTCCACCATATTTTTTTCACCATATATTTAAGAAAAGCAAATCCTGAATGTCAAATAAATGATCACTTTAAATATTTTTTCTTTCAAAATTTAAATAGCCTGTGAAGTTTTTACACCCATAATTATACTATAGTTACATTGTAACTTAGGGTTTCATAAATCTATGTGATTCAATTATAAAACATTTATAATTTTTAATTCACTTTATATAAGTGACACATAAAATACATTACCAATATTACTAAAATAAATTGAGTAATGCCTGAAGTGTTATAAATATAGTATTTACAACAGAACTTGATTTTCACAATTAGAAATGGGATGCAATTTTCAAAACTCCATTCATGATTATTATCATCTTTATCAGCAAAATAAACTTGGCTTAGAATCAAGGAAATGATAACAATTTAAATAAATGACTTCCAGGCAAAATAGTGGCCAACATAACTGTGTCACGTCTCCTTGTGAAGTCACTTAAAAAGCTGAGATTATAGTTGAAAACTGCCTGTTCAACACTGCCAGGATTGGGAGGAGCACCTCAACAATTGAAAGGAAGACATGGAAACGTCAGAAATCCTGAAATCTTCAATCATTCTCTTAACAAAACGTGAAAGCAAATACTAACTGTCAAAGGACAATAAATGTGCCAAATTTCAAATGATCGGATAAGGAACAATCACATATAACCTACTAAGAATAAACTAAATTTCAATTTCATGCTCAAAGCCTCACCATACTCATAAAAATGTGCATGAATACTGTACCATTTTATCTAACTATATAGTACATACTTACGTGTAATGGCAGTTGAACAGTACATAACTCAACTTTTGTCATTATCTACCTATGGTCCAGAAATAATAATATAGCTCATGCTCTATTTCAGTAACATTAAGCTTCTTGCCACCGACTTGTGAGTAGCTGGGATTAGTGGTGTATGCCACTGCCTAGTAAAGAGATCAGTTTTTCACCTGACAATAAGTTTGGTTACTCCTTGATTAAAAAAAAAATGTCACTAATAATGTATTTAAAAACTAAAATAAGCAGAAAAAAAAACTATTTCTCAAATTTTTTTTTTTTTGGGGGGGAAGGGAGAGGAGAATCAAGCACAGGGACTTTGCTCTGTGCCATATCCTCAGCTCATTTTTATTTCTGATCTTGAATCAGAGTCCTGCAAAACTGTTAGGCTATCCAGGCTGGTCTCAAACTTGCAATTTTGCTGCCAAAGCCCAGAATGTTTTGATTACAAGGCTTGCACCACGGGCTCACCTCAAAAGCTCTTTTGACTGAGACAGTCTGTAAGCTTAATATAACAAGGCCTTTTTTCCCCAACCAATTTTAACAAAGCAAAAGAAAAAAAAAGAAAATCACTTAATTCACCTTTATGGATGAAGCAGCATACAGCATATCTTCCAGGGAGAAATGGCAACACTGGTTCAAGTATTCTTGACAAAATTCTTGAATCAGCTGCAGATTGTATAGGCTATCAGCCAAAGACATAGTTTCTTTCAAACAAATATCTTCAAATAGAAAAAGACAAAGTGATGACTTGGGGTTAATTTGAGAAATATTTTATATCCACTTCATAATTAGTGACTTAATTTAACACACAATTATATGCAGTTTGTTTAATAAACTTATTTACATATGTAATACGCAGTATTCAGAATGCTCTCAAGTATCTTCCTCAGAATTACAAGTAAACGGTCCTTGAAAAAAAGGTCTTCATTATTTTTAAAGTTATTTCTTAAGTAATGTCCGAAATATTTTTGATCACCTATCTGAATTTCAGGAGTACAGGCACTGGAACACTTACCCTCTAATCTGACAACACCTGGACAGTAAAAATGAATGAGGGCAGCTAAAGCGCAGCCATCTGTCCCATCCTTCAACAGATTTTCTACCAATGGAATGCAAGGCAGCTGTTTAAGCAATGTTTGTTCTTTCCTATAACGAGCCTATAATATTAAAAAAAGATGAATAGGATAAGGACTATAAAAGAAAAAATTACAATTTCAAATTCTAATATTTCAGTAACTGAATATAAATCAGGAGAAGTGAGAAGAACTACTCACCAATATGCTCCTTTTTCAAATCATACAAGGTATTACCAAGTTAAACATGCAGCAATATTGAAACTTCAAAGCTAAATATTTAATAACATTATACCGCTAATTTTCATAAAATGACATAACTTAAATATTTAAAAAGCATGACAAAACAGACTAACTCATTTACTCATGAGTTTTATTTATCTGCAGATTTTAAAATTCATTTATTTTTAATATTAGACTGAAAGCTCTTACACAGGAAGAACAAAAGTACCATTTAAACAGAATTCTAAGAATATCAAAATGGGGGGCAGGTAAAAGAATATATAACAGGAAATCGGGATATTCTGGCTCATCATCTGAATGTTGACAGAAAGCAAATAAAGGCTACCAATTTTAAAATTGAAAAACTTCCCAATCCAAGTTTCATTAATCAATAATGGAGCAGGTATAAGGGTTCTTGTTCTCTCAGAAAATCAGAAGAAACCTTTACTTTCTAAAGATTGTTGGTGTACCTGGATGCAGGCTTCTAAGAAGCTCTCTTAAAAGGAGACATGCCCATAACAGTGGCTAAGAGAGCAAAGACTTAAGTCAGATTATCTGGGTTCAGTTTCCAGTTCTGCCACTTAATAGCTTTGTGATTTTGAACAAGTTACTTAAACTCTCATTTTTCATTTTCCCTATCTGTAAAATGGGAATAATAGTAGTATCTACTTCACAGAACCACTGGAGGATTAAGCAATATGATGGATGCAAAGCGTTACATCCATCCACCGCTGGGTACATGGAAGCAATCAATAAAAATTAGCTGTTATGACCCAGTAGCTCTCCTGAAACCGAGAAAAATAATGTTGGAGATTTAGTAACAGATCACGCTAAAGTATTTTAACAGCAGAATTTGTGATTTTATAGGGTAGATATATTTAAAGTCATCTTATAAAAGGTAATAAAAACTAATTTTTTCTTTAACTCATAGAAATTGGCCATCTACATTTTATAATTATAACTGAGAGAAAAATGCTATGGTGAGAATAAGAATAAAATAATTTAAATGTACTGAAAAAAATGAACAATTTGGTGTTAAAGTTAGATTACTTTTAAATGACATCCTTCCAAAAAACATATGAATTAACGAACAAAGATACTTCTTTCTCTTTTTAATTGGCTACCCAAGATCAAGACTCATGGAACATGTTTCCCTCTTGAATATTTTTGAAGGAACTTGTTCTTATTAATCAGTGCAAGCAAGACATCTGTACTTAATGATATATTCCTAACTAGAGTACCTATATTCAGAAAATTACTTACATGTACTATACAGATTCTTTGATTACTGATTTTTACATAATCCTTAGAAAACTTCCTCACTTTGTTGCTAGGAGACAGTTTAAAAATCAAGCATAGAAGGAGGAAGAAAGGAAAAAAAAGAGGGGAAAAAAGAGGGAAGAAGGAAAAGAGAAATCAACCAGCAGCATCTTCTGGCCTTAAGCTACCTTTCTCATATTCAATAAACACTGTTCCACATCCTTACCCTCTCTTCTCTGATCACCTAGAGTCAAAACAGTTCATCTCTTGGACACTTTCTAAGTTGGGCTGGATGCAGTAACAAACTCCACAGATCTTCTCTGGGACTAGCTGGTTTTCAGCCTAAAATCTAAACTGGACTATACTGCACATTCAGGGTCTTGTAAAAAAGCACCAAATGGTGTAATTTCTTCTATATTTTTCTACCAAGCATGCACAAACATACATGTGTGTTTGCAAATCTACACACACACACACACACACACACACACACACACACACACACACACACAGCTTTCTGTGATGCTAACAGAAAATGTCTATAATTTAGAGTAGACAACCAGAAAATTGTAAGTGGTGTAGCAGAACATTTTCCTGAAGACTGTACTCCAGAAGCTGTATTAGGTAAACCAAATTTAAATCTTGAGGTTATGCATAACCCTTAGTTTACCTGCAGCTCATCAAAGTCACAGTCTTTTGTACTAAACAAGCTATATTCTTTTAAACTCACTGTATGAAAACATTTTTTATTTGTTCTACAAACTTAAAATGTGTTATGGATTACTGTATTTTTGTAGATGTTAACATAATATGTTTCTAAATTATATTTTTTTCTCATAGAATAAAATAGTTTTTAAATGGCTTACTCCCCTAGGCTTAATCATGACAGAACAATCTTTCAAGTCAAGTCAGAATTTAACATAGTTTAGGTCCAATATGTATGAGGACAGAGAACCTTTATTCCCTTTTTCATCAACCAGAAGCAATGAATTTTTTTTTTTTACAATTCAGACTGAAAAAAGTGACTGTCATAAAAGTAATTTAAAAATACAATTTTGTGCATAATTCAAGTTCACTTTTATTGAAATTTTAAAATTACACTGACTCTGTATCTGTTAGGCTGCTTTTGTTGTTTTACCTAATTACTGATGATCTGTGAATAAGGATGCTGAATTAATTTTAAAATCTTCGGCTAGATTCACTATCTTCCCATTTCACAGTATGATCATATATCTTAAAACTCAGTCTATCTTCAGTGACTAACAGAACTGCATGAAATGATTATATCAGCAAAACAACATAATTCTACAAATACAATTCTGCAGAACAAATGAAAGTAACTGGGCAAACTTACTGGGACTAGTTTCCAAAACCATTTGGAAGGAGACTTCAGAAGAAGCAGCAGGAAAAAGGAGGGAAAGCAAAAGTTAAAGGGAAAATTCAACAATATTATTTAAATCAACAAATTATAGCAGAGCTTCTGACAGTGGAAGTTCGAAGTTCATATAGTTTCATAACATTGCTTTACAGGTTAATACTTTACTTAAAGGTATATAAGTTCCCAGTAATAAAGACTACCATTTTCTCTTCCCTTTCCTTCCCATAAAGAAATTTACTTTAGGATACACAGGATATGATGTACATTTTAGCAGCTAAGAGTTTTATTTCTGAGTTTCAGGATCACATGTTACACTGAAAAAAAAATCCAGATTATACAGAGACCTTGTCTCAAAAAAATCTATATTATGAAACAAAAATAAAAAGATTCTAGAGCTAGCTTACAATTATAATTCTTAGCCATTAGTAGACAAGGTCTGATAAGGGACTACTTTTCCTAAAGGCAAAGATTATTCCTTTAGACATAAATATTTTAAAGCAATTAGTAACATAGTAGAATATACCCAGAGTGTTATGTAATTTTACTATGACTGTCCTAGAGAGTAAATTACTCCTTAAACACACACACACACACACACACGCACACAATAAACTCATATTATTTATCTTTGACTATTTCCTAGAATTATTTCTGGTAATTAATTGAATTAAACTAGATGGGATCTGAGTTACAATTCATATTCAATTTTTATGTAGAAAGTTTATGCTATATAAACTAACAGTAAGAATAAGATATTTGGAAAAATAGTATCGTTATTTTCATGAACTTCAAGAATCAGAAAAATGTCACCTCAAGTATCAAAAAAATACCAGTTTTCCACAGGCAGATAATATTTCCAACAATTTTTTCTTATAGCATCAAAAGAATGGCCTAAGTGACCCATTTAACAGAAAATTTTTGGTAATTGCAGTTACAAACAGACATGAAAAGGTACAAGATCAAGATTATAGGGGTGTAAGCCAGTGAGAATGTATCAGGATTCCCAATTTATAATAGAAAAATTAAAAAGAGGGAATTTATTATTTTCTAGATTAGGAGAACTCACTGCACAGAAACTTGTGATTAGAACTTACTGTAGACTGTTCTAGTGGTTCAAGTTACTATTAATTTGCTATAAAATATTCAGTAGTTGCATTTTTTACTAACTCTAGACTCTTTTGGGCTTTCTTTTACTTCTTTCCCCGGTGATATAAAGTGGTGCTAGCATCATATTAGAGAAAAAAGGAAATCTATATAGATTTGCCACGTGAAGGAAAAGTAACAGAAGAATGTCCTAAAAATACTATATTTGTACTAGGCATGCTTCTATACACAGGCTTCAACAGTTCAAATACATAATACGGTTTCTTGCTGAAGAGTAAATGTTTTTGAAGTAATCAGCAACTGCCATCTTATTTTTGTTTTCAGGAAAGAACTGGGTAAACTTCAACCCTCTATAATAATAGTGTTTTAAGATGTGAATAATTATGAGAACAGGGGTTTTAAAAAATTACGGCTAATAGTTGAAAAGTTTCAGCAAGGACCTCTGTGGGCAGTCTTGATTTTCTATAAATACTTCTAATATTTCAAGCACTCATTTCCAGTCTCCTTGTAAGTGTAGCTTGCCCTAAATTTTAATTGTTTAGTTAGTTGGTTCAAGATTTGCATTAATACTTGCCAAATACTTTTATGTCTTCCCCAGGTAGCTACAGGCACTCTGAAAAGGGATTATTCCTGAACTGCTTTGGGGGCTCTCAGGGCATTATGGAAGTACACTGGTTTTGCCTGGCCTTTACTGGAGCCCTCAAGAAGCTAGGCTCCTTCAGAGTTAATCATACATCAGACATATCACTGCAGGACTCAGACTTAATGTATATGCATGTAGCCTCAAATCTAGCAATCCAGCTTCTAAGGAATTTATCCTGAAAATACACATCTAAAAATATAAAGGACAAAAATCATTCCTTGTGACTATTTGTACTTGTAAGATACAAGAAACTACTTAAATGTACACATATGGGGAAAATGGCTGAAGAAAGAAGATACACGCACAAAATAGAGTACAATTCAGCCACCACAAAAAATGGACAATGAACATTTCAGACACTATAGGGAGTGGCTTCCAGGATATGTTATTGATGAAAAAAGCAAAGCACAAAACAGTAAATATGCTGTATTTTTGTGTTAGAAAATAAAAAAGGAAATATGCACATGTGCTTTATTACCTACAAGGGCTGGAAGACATGAGGAAAGAAAGAGGAGGGGGAGAGTGTGATTATTTCCTTGATTATATCTTTTATGTAGGTGACTTTCAGAATTATATCATGGTCTACACACTCAAAGAAAAAAACAGGCTTGGATTTAGCTTAGTAGAAGAACTCATACTTGGCATGTTCAAAGCTCCTAGTTTGATCCTCAGCACCAAACAAACAAATATATAAATGAATAAATAAAATTTAGAAACCCAAAAAAACAAAAACAAAACTTAACAACATTGAGGCCACAAAAAAATAAATAAAAGGGAATGAAACAGAAACCCATCAACCCAAATGTATTAATATAATCACAGTAAAGAGATGGCAAGTGGGACCACATGACTTTAGAAAGTATTATTTTGGCTGTATTATCAATCTAAGGAAAAATAACCAAAAATATAAGCTCTTCATTTATGCAATATCAAATACAGGACTGAGCAAAAAGTAAAATACATTGATGTTAGGTACCTGAATTTTCATTGTAGAAGGCAGCGACAGGTGTGAAATAATGGAAAGAAACAAGCCTATGGAATTGAACTGGAAGCTTGTATGTGAACTCATGCTCATATATTAAATGTATTTCTAAGCTCTGTCTATTGAAATAAGGTCTAGAAGTAATGATATCCCAGTAGCAATGAGGAGCTTAGTATCCAAATACTAGTTTATAAATCTTGCTTTCCACACACACACACACACACACACACACACACACACACACACACACACACACACACACACGACAGGATTTCTTGGAGAAGTATCTGTTCCTGGAGCTATTAGAGTGAGAGAGCTACAAAAAAAGCTTGAAATACTTTACTGAACCAGATAAAATGAAGGGACAGAAGAGCTTAGAAATCTCTTTTAAAGATAATCTCAATGGCCAAATCAAGAACAATTTCTAGTGCTGAAACAAAGAGTTGGGAGTTAGGGAGAGAGAAGAATCTGAAACATACTGTAAATGTCCAAAAATTAAAAAGTGCTCAATTAGGATGGAGCATATGCAAGAAAGACAAGCCAACCTAAATGAGCTCCTAATGGTGAAAAGTGAGCAACAAAATTAATGAAGTACTGAACTAAAAGTTAAAGTATAAAGTAAACCAAAGAGTCCATACTGATATAAATGAATGGGGGTGAAGACACAAACTGACACAGATCTTCCTTACAAAAGAAATTCAACTGACATACGCAGATATTCAAGGAATAAGCTTAATTTCTTTCTCTTAGAGTCTGGAATGGATTTAATCACTGTTAATCGTGCAATATCAACTTGAATAGATTGAGAACTCCTAGCAGACTGGTAGGGCACAGTTCTGGGTGTGTCTGCAGATGATTAAAATATAGACCAGAAAACTAAGAGGACATTTATGCAATCAAATTATTTCCTCTCAAGTTACTTATTATGAAAGGGAAAACAATGATTATGAAGTCAAGAAACCAGTATCTTAACAAACTGATCAAAACAAGTATCTAGTAGAGATAAATGGGTACATGTGCCTCTGAACATAATACTGTAAGACTGTGAGAAGGATAATATTTACATAGTATTCCAGCATTTCAGAGTATTCTGAAGAACTACCAGAAAAATCCAAATTGAGAGGAACCTACATTAAAATGACCTATATTCTTCAAAAATGTCAAGGCCATGAACAAAAAGGAAAAGGAATTATTTCTGTCTAAAGAAATATAGAGACATGGTAGAAGAAGTACAGAAACATTAATGACCTTGACTTGGAACTGGAAAAAAAATTACTGAATAAGAAATGAGAAAACTGGTGAAATGACAATATAATCTGTAAATTACATTAAAGTATCGCATCAATATTAAAGTACTTATTGTGCAGTTACGTATCTAAATAACCTTGTTCTTACGAAATATAATTGAAGTATTATGGCCAAAGGATCATGACATACGCAAACCTCTTTCAAATATTCTCAAAACATTTATGTGCATGTGTATGGAGAGAAAAATAACAAGGCAAATGTGGCAAACTTAAAAAATGGACAAATCCTAGTTAAGAGTTTGTAAGATTTTTTTATTCTTTTAACTTTTCACAAACTTATTTAAAAATAAATGTTCTTAAAAAGATATACTAAGTCTATACAAAGTCTTTATAGTTGTATGCTCAAATGACATGACTACTGATTTATAACTTTTTAAAAATCCAATTGTTATAATATTCCCAGGCAAGGATTAAAACTGTGCACTACCTCCAGATTCAAAAAGGAGTTCCTCACTTAGCTATCCTAAATGAGTTGATAGCAAGAGCATATTCTAGACTGGACTATTATTTCCCATAAGGGCAAGTAAATTATGAAAGAAAAGATTTAATATACTAACAGTGAGTAGAAAATGGAAATGAATTAGCATTAAACAAAGAAGCCCTCACAAGAACAGATGTGTTTTCATAAAATGAAGACTTCAGCCAAATGATGTACCTGGGAATAATGTGCTGTATCTGAACATTAAATGTTTGATATATTTATACATGAGCTAGACAATTTAATCAACTACATAGTTACAGGTATAAATCAATAATTTTCCAAAGTACGTTCCAAAGAATACTAATTCTGTAGAAGACAGCAGATGTCTTTCATAAAAATGTTTAAAGATCAAAAATGTTCGGGGAATGGCTAGACAATGTATTAAAACAATGTATTAAAACGGACTCTAACATTCTGAAAGGAACACAAACTGCAGTATTTCCCAATATGTGATTTCAGAATCCTTTCCTCAAATAGTATCTTAAAGCACGGTGTCTTAGGAAACATTTTGGAAAAGCGAGTGGATTTTTAATTGGTAAGGAACTATGGTCAAGGGAGAAATTCACTGGGTTCAGTACTCCCAAGGAGAGCTGTACAGCATTTACCTACTCTTGATGGGGAAAGTGCAGTCTAGTTTGAAACGATTCCTTCAGGTGAAAGATGATTAGGGCCTTGATAAATGTCTTTTCTTCAAAGATAATTACTTTATCTAATTTCCATCTCCCATGGAATATCTCACAACTATTCTTCTTTAATAAAATGACAAATGCCACAATGAGTAAATATGTATCTCTTGAGAAAGATTCTAATTCACTTCATAGAACTAGTATTGTAAACTGAAGAATATAAACTCATGATTTCAAAACTTTCTAAAAATCAATACTCTTGAGAAGCCTGGCACAGTGGTGTGCCTATAGTTTCCGCTGATTGGGAGGTTGAGGCAGGAGTACTAGTTGAGCGGAGGTGTTCAAGGCCAGTCTTGTTAACATGATGAGATCACATACTGTAAGAAAAAAATCTGGGGCTGGAGGAATGGCACAGTGGTTAAAGTGCTTGCCTAGCAAGCGCACCGTCCTGAATTTGATCACCCAGTACCACATAAGCTTGGCATGGTGGTGCGTACCCATAGTCCCAGCACTCAGGAGGCTGAAACAGAAGGACTGCCATGAGTCCAAGGCCAGTCTGGGTTCCACAGGAAGTTAAGGACCAGCCTGGGCTACAGAGCAAGACACTGTCTCAAAAAAAAAAAAAAAAAAAAAAAAAAATTCCTCCCAAACTAATCTACTCAATAATTTCAAATGTGCCTTTTCAGAACCAGGAATGTAGCTCAACTGTACAACACTTACATAGTATGTGCAAGGCCCTGGATTCAAAAGTAGACAGAAAGAAAAATCACAACTAAAAATGTGCCTTTTATATGTAACTTAACACCTCTTCTATTCCTTATTGCGCTTTGGATCTGGAATGTTCCCCAAAATCTCATGTATTTGGATGTTACAGATTGTCTATGGAACGATGTATCGTTGGAAAATTGGGGCCTGGGCTGGAGGGGTGGATTACAAGTGTGCGGATTGGATTATAGCTGTTTTGTTCTGTAACAATAGGACCAAAGAGGTAAGTGTTTGCCAGAGTTCAGCTCCCTGTAGGTCAACAACCCAGGCACTCAGAAGCTGCTGCAGACTACTGCTCAAGCCAGTGGTGGACATTGGCAACATCACATGGTCTTGATTTTACTGGCATGAAAAAATCCAAGGGTTGCAGGGTCATGGAGACTTCCACCCAGATTTCAGAGGAAGAAAGCCTTGGAGGCCAGGCAGTTTGCACCTGGGAGGGCAGTGCGTAAAGTTAAGAAGGAGAAGCCTAAGATGCAATGCAATGGAGACCCCAAAAATGTGCAGAAGCCAGGAGCATGGATCATCAGCTGAAAAAAGTTACAGGCCATTAGCATATGCAGACCAAAGGAAAAAAGATGGAGGTTGCAGCCAGCAGCAAAACTGCAGAAGTGGGGCCATCAAGCCCTTTGGAGTCCACATCTTGCTGCTGCCACAGTCTACCTCACGTGCTGGACATGGAGGTACAGGAGTTAACCTTTGCCCTGCTGGGTTTGGACCTTGTTTTGGTTCAACTGGTTTCTATTCTCTTATTCTTCCCTTTTGGAATGAAAATGTGCCATTTCATGTTGGAGGTATTTAACCTTTCTCTGATTTTCACTGGAGCTCACAGCTACGAGTTTGCCTTGTACTTCAGAGGTGATTTTGGACTTGGACTTTTTTTTAGCAGTGCTGGAACTATCAGGACTTTGGCAACTCTAGGAAGAGGGCTAAGAGCATTTTAAAAGGGGAGAAGAACATGAGTCTTTTGGGGTCCAGTGCCAGAATACTGGTTTGGATCTGGAATGTCCCCAAAAGTCTCAGGTATTTGGATGTTACCGATTGTCTATGGAACATGTGCTGTTGGGAGACTAAGGCCTGGGCTACAGGGGTGGACTACAGATGTGTGGACTGGATTACAGGCATGTGTTGGATTAGAGCCACACTTAGAAGGGGTAGAACACTGGAGCTGGACCCAGAAGGGGCAGATCACTGGGACAGGACCTGGAAGTGAGAGAGACAGAGAGAGAGAGAGAGAGAGAGAGAGAGAAAGAGAGAGAGAGAGAGAGAGAGAGAGAGAGAGAGAGAGAGAGTGTGTGTGTGTGTGTGTGTACACGCTGCTACCTTCTTCTGGGACTTGACTTGATGAGACTCTGCTTCTTGTTTGCAATGTTGTGAGGAGCTGCCTTTACCTCTGCCTTTGCTATATACTTCCTCTGTTGCTGGCCACCCGAGTTGACTGTGACCCTGTGAAACTGTGAGCTCATATGAAACTTTTCCTCCCCTAAACTGTGGATTTCTATTTACTCACAGTGACAGAAAACTAAGATATTCCCTTATACCAGTAATACGAAAACTTTTTTCTGCTACTCACCATTTACATAAATATGACATCATTTGTAAGTCATACAAAATTATAAACCTAAAAATAGCATTTATTAAAACATTTAATTAACTCAATTAACTCATCCCTAATACAATGGCTCAAACTGCCTCTTTAGTAAGGCCCTGGCCAGGCTGGACTGAAAGGTTTCACAGGCTTATGTAGCCTGGAGTTCTGATTTCTCCTACCCCTGCCTTAGACTTAGTAATCTTTCCAAAAGTTTAAAAAAATTTTTTTGGTAGTATTAGGGATCAAAGGATCAAACAGAGTCCTTATACATGCTAGAAGCAGGAGTACACTATCACTGGGCTACACCCCAGGCTTCTCTCCAAATATTACAAAACCTACTAAGGCTTATTCAAGCCCCTCATGATCTAAAAGAACTTTTTAGATATTTTCAGTTATCATGAATTCATTCATAATATACATATAGAAATTTCTATAAAAACTAATGATGCTATTTTCACTAACCTTTTTTGTTTTTGAGTTCTTTATGTTTATTGTTTACTGAGAATGGAAAATTGACAATCATTTTACTAGCAGCATTTAAAAACTATTCAATCCAGCTTTTTCAGTCTATGTAACTCAACCTGTCTGAAATATGAATGGCATTTTTTTTTCCATAGAAATGTTTACTGGGTCTTGTATCAGCATATAAAATCCTCATTAGTTCATAATGTGCATTTAACAGTAGAGAATTTAACCAACACACATAGTAAGATTTCTATGGAAAAGTTTCATTGATGTTACCACTCAGAACTATGCCCCTTCACCTTATTTTTAAGGGTTAGGAATAAAACAATGAGGAGCAGAAATGAACATGTATACGTTCATGAATATGTGGACACGTCTATGGATCCTAAGTTTTACTGTAGTCGTAAAGCCACAGTTACACACACACACACACATACACACACACACATACACACACACACACACGGAGAAAACATGCAGAAGTTTCAACCCCTGTATTATACGAACAGAAAGAGAGGACCAACATGAGGGGATTGAGGGATGTGAGGAAAAAGAAAAGAAGTGGTTAAAAGCAGGAAAACAAAACACGTAATCTGGGGTGACAGAAAGAAGAATTCAATTTTAAATTACCTTTAGGGGAAAGGGCTCCCAACCAAGTTAAGATGAAAGATTCACCATAGATCAGATTTATAGGAAGTAGTCAGTAAGACAGATGGGGACAATCATTGTGGTCTCAAAATATGTAAGAAAATTTTAGGTGGTCCTCCACAAAATTTTTCTGCTGAATTTGGTAACAGGTAAAACATTTCATTTTTCTGTTTACTTCTGTCTCTTCTTATGAAGGGATCAATGACTAATAGGAAAAGCCCAAAAATAAAAGTACTGCGCAATAATGAAGAGACTAGGTAATTTAAGTGGGAAATATGGTTTCCGAATAGTTACAATTTCTTATACCTCAATTCTAATACTATACATGTTTAAAGAACATTCATAATACACGTCAGAAGACATAAAATACACTATTATTTTGAAAATGTATTTTTGGTCTAAGTATATGAAAAAATACATAATCTAGTTTTCAAAGAAGACAACTTCTAAAGATGATTTGAAATTTCTTAAAGAACGAATCATATCAACATTTCTTTATAGAGTAATTATATTTTACAACTTAAAATTCCAGAAATATTGTCTGAAAGGTTTTTCCTACAGGAAGTCATTATAAAACCTGACATGACTTTACCCTTGTCCTCAAACAAATTTTATGCCACAGGAAATTCAGAAATTGAGTTCTCATTTCCAATTTTCTCACAAAGCTTCTCCAGCTGACCTTAATGTCACATTTCTACTCACTAAAAAACATTTAGCACTAAAAAAACTTAATAAACATAACTATTAACATTTCCCAAAATAACATATGTGAACACCTACACACGAACACACAAATTATAATAAAATAATTTTTAATTAAAATATTTACCTTTTGACTTCCTGGAGATTCAACTGTGTGATGTTCTTTCAATTTCTGTTCTTGTTCCATTATATCTTTCAAATGTTCATTTACCTTAAAATATAAAAACATTAATTTGAACCTATATTCAAATACAACAATAAAATAACATGCACCTTAAAACATCTGTACTCAGATTCCTGATGTCAAATATGAGTACCAAGGATAATTCTGTTTTCATAAGCATAAGGTGGCTCTGGTATTCTAAAATTAATTCATTATTTTAACAGACATTTATTGAGCACTTACTATATGATGGAAAGTGGTTCAAGTGCTAGAGAAAATATATTTGATAGTATCAGTTTCAAGGCTAGAAGAGAAAAACTATTTTTAAGCAAAAAAATTTAAGATATATTTTAGAACTAGTGAATGAAAATAACTGTCACTAAAATTAAATGCTTGATTATCAACAGAAAATACTGTGAATCAAGTTCTTAGGCTATGATTTCACAACAAGTCCAGGGATATTAAGTTTTCATGCAGTCATAAAGCCACCAGTACACATGCAAAATTTTTGCATGACTACTTTTCTGGGAAGAAGGCCCAATTTAACATATGTCAGGTAATTCTAGTAGCCCAAAATTCAAAAAGATTAAGAAACAGCATATCTACTGCGAAAACTATTTTTCAAGAAGAACTTAAGAGCTGGGAGTGGTGATACATGCCTGTAATCCCAGCAAGTGGGAGACTGAGGCAGGAGGATCTCAAGTTCCAGGCCAGCCTGGACTACATAGCAAGACCCTATCCCAAAAACAAAAACAAAACAAAACATAGAAAGACTTTAGACAGTGTTATGGATTTCATGATAATGATTTTAAGGTTACTTTAGTAACAGTAAATAAAATTTTAAATTCATTAATAATGGCACTCTAGAAAATATCAATGCCATTGGCTACCAAAACTTTCAGTCCTCACTTTCTGGCATGTAAGAATTTTCTTTTCTTTCTTTAAACTCAGCTCTTACAACTTTTCTAACTGTATCTTACAACCATGTTTAGGAGTTTGGCACAGTCAAAATCACTGATGCTTCTGTGTTGGTAATACATGTGTTAGAAGGCAGTTTTATGACTCCCATAACTTTTTAAGAATTTTGGACTATTTGCCAACAATAGGAAAGGAAGAAAAAACTTGGGAATCCTTCCTTTTTGTGTATTTTTATTAAGTTAAAAAAAAACCTTTCTAACTCACTGACAGACAAAAATCAATCTATCAGTTTGGAAACATCTAACTATTGTTTTTAGTTAATATGGCCCCCCAAAAAAACCTGGTCAGAAATTAAAATTTTAAAGTACTCTTCACCCATTTAGTTCTTCAAACATTCAGTAGATAGTTACTAAATACTGATTACTGTTTATGTATCAAACAGCGTTAAGCAGTTAGGATACAACAGAGGACAAAGCCAAAATGGTCCTTGTCTTCATGAACCAGGGAAGATGGAACAAAAAGGAAAGAAAGAAATACTATAAATTAATAGAAAGGTGAGTAGATAAGAATGTGAGCAGGGAAACCTATTTTAGAAAAGAGAAGATCTCTGCTGTGGCAGAAGGTTTTACCCTTAAATTCATACTGAACATCAACTATGGAAGTAGTGCAAAGTGGGGCTTACTAAGAAGTGATTAAGTCATGTGACTCAATTCTCATGAGTGGGATTGGTATCTTTACAAGAGGTTAAAGAAGAGACTCAGGGCCTTCTACCTTGTGATCACAGACACAGCAAGAAGCTGCAGTGCTAAAACAGAGACCAGGCCCTCACAAATGAATATGCTGATATCTTGATCTCAAACTTTTCACTTCCAAAAATGTGAAAAAATTTGTTCTTGTTCATACTATAGAAAGCTACTTGTAGAGTTCCAGTTCTGGTACTAGGTTAAGTATTAGATCACATAAAGCGTCCTAGAGATGCAATTATGAACTCTGAAAAAAAAAAGATGGTAAAAACTCAGTAGCTGAGCATGTGCTTAGCTTGTGCAAGGCCTCGGTTTGATCCCTGGTACAGAAAAAGAAAAAAAAAATCTACCACATACATATGCACTCACACATGCACACACACATATGAAATAACCGTGTGATGTTACTGGTGGGCAAACAAAGGCATGCAGAATAAGGGATTCCATCTTAGAAAGGAACACATTGAATGAAACCCATGCTTACATCGCTATCTCCATAGTCATACAATGTAGACTGCTGGAGTCAAGTAGGAAAGTACAGTCTTAATGGCTTGAGGAATCAAAGAAGCCTTTCAGAAATTAGATATTGAGGAAGATATCCTGGGAAGATGAAATCATTAATGAGGGAGACCCAAAATCTACACATAAAGTAAAATCAAATTTTAGTCGACCCTAGGCTATGCATACATAGAAAGACTTTAAAGAGCCAAAGGAGAAAACAACTGCCGGGAGGCTGAAGAAGCTGCCACTCCAAGAAGAGTGTGGTTTTCAAACCCCACGAAGTAGTGGAGGATCTATACAGACCTTAGTTTTTTTCCACTGGCCTCCATTCGTGCTTTAGAGCAGGAGCTGAGCAGCACATTATAGGGAGACCTGTACACCCAGTTTAGCGTGGTGTAATTCACAAAAGACAAGATACGGAAACCAGCCTAGGTGTCTATCAATAGACGCACAGATAAAGAAATGTATATATATACATGCTGAAGTATTATTATTCAGCCTTAAAGAAAAAAGATATTATTTGGAGGAAAATGGGTGGTAACAGAGATCATGTTAAGCAGAATAAACCGAACTTAAAAACACAATTATTATGCTTTCCCTAATATGTGGGATTTACACGCAACAACAAAAAACGACATGAATGTAGAAGTGAGACTATTATTAGACAAAAGGAAGAGTATAAAGGGGAGGCAGGCATAGGGAAAGTCATGGGAGGGTACATACAACTAAAAGCTACCTATCATATGCATATACAAAAAGAAAAAAAGAAGTAAAAATAAAAACAAAAATGCACGGAAGAGCAAAAAGATGAAAGTGACAAAGTGTTAACAACTGGGAAACCTAGATGAAGTGTACATGGAAGTTTAATAAACTACTCTTTAAAGTACCTCCAGATTTGACATGACTGAAAACATGAAAGTCAATGGGGACAGGCAGCCCCTGGATGGGTAGGGAAGGGAGATAAAGAAAGAAGAGAGGAGGGGAGATCGAGTCAGGTCCTGAATTATAACAAGTTCTCATGTGATTCTTATGAAGGTTAAACTTTCTAAGAAGAACTGATGCAGAGAATCAATGTTTATGAAAAAGGAAAAAACAAAGGAGATCTAACATAGAAAGTAGTGCCTTTATCAGGAAGGGGGGAGTTTTCTCCATTCTAACAGCAAAGGGGAAAAGGAGACAGTAAGTGATCATGCAGAAAGATTTACATATATGGTAAGAAAACAAGAGTATTCCGATCCAAAGGCTTCCTGTTGCTGGTCTCAAAAACACATGAGTCAAGCAAGGTGAGTATTAGGGAATAGGTTTTACAAGGTCTGAGGTTTAGACAAAAGACGGAACAGTTATCTTCAAGTGCTGGAAAGCAAACTTGTTAAGAGTCAAACTTGGATTGGCAGATGTTCATCTGAAGTTGGTGCTTATCAATCTAAAGTGATACTAGCTTCCTTGTGTAAATTACTCCAGCAACATTTTCCTCTACAAGTGCAGGCAGAAGTAGGATGGATAACTAAACTCAACCACCTGAGCCATTACCAGATGAGTAGAGAGGAGGAAGAGAAAGAAAAACTGAAGGGACTTGTAAGGATCCAAGTTTAAAAAAACAGAAAAGTGAAACTCACTGAGATTGTAAGAAACTAACAGTCTCAATTTGGAAGTCATGACGAAGTTGAACATTTCTATTGTTGCTTTTTGTTTTGTGTGTTGAGGATTGAATCCATAACCACATGCACAATAAGCACATGTTCTATCAAAAGTTGAACATTTTTAATAGTGGAGAACTTAAAGTGATTTGGAAGTATAGGAGAAACAGTTCAAGAATGGGAAATTTGCAAAGATGTAAAGATTTCATAATTTCTGATATTTTGTAGGTATAGGATGTAACCGTGACTCTGTGGCACTGAAAAGAAAATTATCACTACAGATGAAGGAATAAAGGAACACCAGGGGACAAAGTATTAAATGGCGCTTTTATTTTAGTAAAGTAAGAATAATGATTATAGATATGAGTGGTTTTTACAGTTAGCTTCTTATGACAAACTTCACGCTAGCTCTAGGAAAGACAACTGAATATATAACTTTTAAAAAATCTGTTCAGCGCTTGCCCACAAATCATGTTTAATTTTTTCTGGGCTAACAGCTATAAATATAAGTGGACCAAATGAAATTTCTCAAATTGGCAAAAGAATTATAAACTGACAACTTTAGGTATCTTCAAAGCAAAAACTAGTATCATAACAGCTTCCAAAAAAAAGAAGAAACCATAATCAATATGATTTTGTGTACTTCATCAAGTAAAGCTAAGATTCCCCTAACTGGAAGTGTGTAGAAAATTATTTCATTTTTGGATTCAAAAATATTTATTGAACACTGTATATAATCCTATTCTGAGTGCCCTGAATTCACTAACAATCTGATATAAATTAGATTAATTAAGTACAATTATGGATATTGCTGAACAACAAAAATCTTTTTTCGTCATTTCAGTTTTAAATAAAAACTTTCAAGGAAATTGCAAAATTTCAACTTTCACTCTGATTTAAAACAAAGGAAGAGTAATGGAGTGGCAATGTAATTTTAGGATTTTACTTTTTCCAAATATGGACTCATTTTTACTCATGTGAATGTAATCCTACCTTATTTATCCAGTACATGACAGCATCTTCAATATCATAGGGCAGATCTGTGGCTTGAAAAAAAGCTGAATACTGCTGAGCACACGCAATTACTTTTTCTATACTGACCATTTCTACAGTGTAAGCCATCATGAGGGTGTCTATCATGGCCAAATGTGCACTCTGGAAATAAAAAAGAATAGATAATTTAAAAATTACACTTAAGAAATTGCTGTTAATGTATTTCACAATATTACCATTTTCTAACAAACAACAATAAAACAAAAACCTATTTAGAAGACCAGCCTTAATAAGAAAGCATAAATCATACATTTAATAATGAGCTACCTGGAGCAAACTAATTTAGTCTTAAAATTCTCAATGGGAATTTAAAACCAAGATACTCACTATACTCAAAAAATGTCCTTTTCTTATTTTCATAATGTTGGAATCATTCACTTTTACATCATCACAAACCATTAAAGATATCAAAATCACCTTTGATAATCTTTCTCGTTTTTCTCATTCCCCCAATGAAACTTAGAGATTCCACTACCAAATGTCTTTCAAATCTACCCTCTTCCTCATTCTCATTGCCCCAATCTCAATTCAGATATCTGAACAAGACAAAAATTCTGTAACTGATTATCCTGTTTCCAACTTCTTCCTCATTTAATTTGTCAAGCACAGAATCTCTAGTTTTCCTTTGTGCTTTTAAATACACAAAACATATAGGGTGGTGAAAAGAATTCTAAACATTTCAAAAATGTATAAAGTAGAAAATGCCCCGCTTGCAATAGTACCTTCAGTTTAGTATGTATTCCTACAAAAAGATTAAAGCACATCAAGTAAATATAACATTTACATCGTTTTCTATCTTTGACATTACTAACAATCCTACAACACTGCATTTCTTGAGGGATAATTCTCAGGTGTAGGTAGCAAGGGTATATACCATATTTTGATTGCCACTAATGTCCTCTATGGAAAGGCTGAACCAATTTCATCCCCCAAGAAGAACATTATCAGCCTATTTCCCCACATTTTTGCCAACATTATTTACTTTTTTATCTTTATCAGTTTGAAAGGTTAAAAGGCCTTAGTCTTGTTTGACTTGGGAATTCTCTGATTATTAGTGAGCATCATTTTACGTGCTAGCAATTATTTGTATTTCTTCTCTGGAAAACGTTGCCTCCTATCTTTTGCCCATTCCTCTCTCAGGTATTCAAGTCGTATAGCTGATTTGTAAGATCCTGTCACACACTGGGTACGTTAGTTTTCTCTTATTTGGTAGCAATACTTTTCTCTAGCTTTTCTTGGTTAAAAAAAAAAGTCAATTTCAATGTCTTCCTTTATGGCTTTGGAGTTCATACCATGTTTACAAAGGTCTTCTTCATCTTAACAACATAGAAATATTACCCTCTATTTTTCCATTTCTTTAAAATCCATGTGGAATTATCTTTGAAGATGTTATAAGCTAGGGACTAGTAGGTTTTACTAATCACAGGCTGCATCATACTGTCACATGAAGTCTACCTCATTTTTTATGTAATGAAGCAGAGGTAAAGTTCTTTTTTCCCCATTTTATTGATATGTGTAAGTGCAAAACATCAAGTTCATATTGTGAATATTTTGTGCACATACATACTGTGACAAAGTTTCAAATCCTTCCCTTCTCTCCGTCCCTCCCCAGTTCCCCTCCAGTTCCCATTATTCCCCACATTAAATTCCATGAAGCAATTATGAGCGGGGTCTCTCATATCAGAGAAACCATTCGGTATTTCACCTTCTGCTTCTGACTCACTTCACTAAGCATAAAAGTCTCAAGTTGCCTCCATTTACCTCCAAATGCCTCCAACTTATCTGTCTTTATAGATGAGTCAAATTCCACTGTGTATAAATACCACAATTTATGTATCTATTGGTCTGTTGATGGGTATTTTGGTGCCTTCCACTTTTTAGCTATTGTTAGTTGTGCTGCTATGAACATGGGTATACATGTATCTCCGTTATGTGTCGTTTTTAACTCTTCTAGTAATATTCCCAGGAGAGGTTATCGCTGGATCAAAAGGGATATTTATTTCCAGTTTTTTGAGAGACGTCCATACTGTTTTCCATATTGGTTGTTCCAGTTCCCATTTCCACTGGCAGTGCAGGAGGGTTCCTTTCCCCACAGTCTCGCCAGCACCAATTGCTGTTTGTGTTCTTTATATCTGGAGTTAGTATCTTAGTGATGTTTTAATTTGCATTTCTCTTATGGCTAAGGATGCTGAACATCTTTTTATGTATTTATTGGCCATTTGAACTTCTTCATCTGAGAACTGCCTAGTCATTCCTTTTGCCCATTTTTCAATAGGGCCTTTTTGAGAGGCTTCTTTTTCTTCAGTTCTCTGCATATTTTAGTTATAAGCCTCCTATCTGAGATATTGGTGGTGAATATTTTTTTCTCAGTCTGTCGGTTCTCTTTTTACATTGTTGATATTTGCCTAATTTGTCTTCCAGAAGGTTCTGTGTTTCAGTTTTAATATCCAAGTCTTTCATCCACTTTGATTTGTTTTTGGTGCATGATGACAGGTGTGTGTCTATATTCATTCTTCTGCATGTGAATGTCCAATTTTCCCAACACCATTTGCTGAAGAGGCTATCCTTTTTCCAGTGTATGCTTTTGGCTCGTTATTGAAGATTAGGTAGCTGAGGGCATTTGAGTTTGTCTCTGCATCCTCAATTTTGTTCCACTGGTCTATCTGTCTGTTTTGTGCCAATACCATATTATTTTCACAATTACTGCTTTACAGTATAACTTGATGTCTGGTATTGTAATGCCTCCTGCTTTTAGTCTTGTTACTCAAGATTGCTTTGGCTATTCTAGGATTCCTTTGGTTCCGTATGAATTTAAAAATTATTTTTTCAAGTTCTGTGAAAAAAAATATTGGTATTTTGATAGGAGGTGCATTGAATCTGTGTATCAGTTTTGGCAGCAGTCATTTTGACTATACTGATCCTGCCTTTCTAAGAACAGGGGATGTCTTTCCATTTTCTTATGTTGTCTACCACTTCCTTCTTTATAGAGTAATGTAGTTTTCTTTATATAGATCCTTCACTTTCTTGGTTAGGTATACACCTAGGTATTTAATTTTTTGCTGGACTTAAAGTTCTTTTTTATTAGATATTTTGTACCTATGAGCCTAGTCTTGTACACTACCATTTCTTTGTCTAATCTATAATCCTTTTCAAAGAGCCACATAGGCTGTTGGCTGTTTCTCAAATCCACTACCAGTTTTAAAGCTTTTGTGCCCTCACTTCTTGTTGCTCTCCCCACAGATGAAGCCTTATCATTGGTTTTAATGTTACTTTCCCTGTGAAGCCTTTCCTGTTCCCTTTTCAATAAAAATAAATTTTCTGCCTCTAAAATCAATACAGATTCTCGTTTGGAACACTATCTATGCTGACATTAGATTCTAAACTTCTGAAGTATGGGATGGGCACTGGTATTTATTATCAGCTTTCCTGGTAATGCCCAACGAACAGTCAGGGTCAAAGGCCATCAAAAAAAAATCTCACTTGTGTACTGTTACCTGCACGTAACACCATTCCCCTAGATACAAGTGACAAACACTCCTGAAGGCAAGGATATCTCAGTTACCTTCCTATTCCCTACATCTAAAGTGGTATCTGGCATCTATCTGGCAGGGGCTGAATAAAGAGATGCAAAGACGACTACACAGTTTGCTGGCTACCATAAACTGAAGAGCTGGCCTAACACTGGAAGTTGTGGAAGTAGTTTTTGTCTATATTAGGAGTAATGGATGTAGGCTCTAGAAAACTTAGCATTATTTATATTCTAAATAACAGAAATGCAGATGCTTTTTGTGAAGCAGAACACTTCATGCTGGCAATCATAAAGTCAATGATGAGTCCTACTTACAAAGTACCTTCTATGCCAAATGCTGTCCTAATATTTTATTCATATATTAGGTCTTCCAATTCAACTCCTTTTTAAAAAATAGGACTGGAATATAGACAAGATACACATTCTGTAATCTTCAGAATTCTCTGAAGGAATCATTCACGTTTCTGCTGGCTGATGGTGCATACCTATAGTCCCAGATGTTCTGGAGGCTCAGAATCCCTAAGCCTAATTTAAGACCAGCTTGGGCAACACAGTGAAATCCTGCCACAAAACAGAGGAAAGGAAAGAAAGAAAGAAGGAAGGAAGGAAAGTGGGCAGGCAGGGAGGCAGGCAGGCAGACACACACACACACACACACACACACACACACACACACACAGAGATATTTCATATGTGATCAAGTAGTTTGTCCAACTCTATATACCCTCTCCACTACATCAGTAAGAGTAAAATAATTCAGGTGCATAGGAAAAATGTGTTGTCAATGATAAAAAAAAAACTGTATGTAAGAAAGAAAAATAGACATCACTAATTATTATTTCTAATTAAAATCCTATTTTCCTATTCTCCCTCCTCCACAAAGTCTTTTCCAGATAGCACCTGTTCAGATCTCCCAATTTCTACTCTGACTCAGAGGGCACACCCTTTCATTCAAGTCATCATTCTGTGTGTGCTTCTATGTTATATACTAATCCCAGAAAGCCGAAGCCCATCTCTTTCTCCTTGGTCCCACTTTACCAATGGAATCTCTGAATAAATTAGTATTTAATAGCATTAAAAAGCACAGCCCTTTTAAACAAATATGTGGAAAAATATTTTAAGAGCCATAAAATAACTCATACACTTTTTGAGGCTTCTCTTGGTAATTTGTTCTACGGATACATGAGACAGAGAAAAAGAGCTTCATGAATGAAAATGATCGTGACAGTATTATAAAAGTAACAATATAAACATCCAACTATAACGAGTAATTTACGTTTAGCTATTTTATAGCAGGTGAAAATGCAGTATGGAAAAAAGACATCATATTCTAATAACATGCGTACATATAAATCAGAAATAGAAAGGGAAAAATGAATAAAAGTAGCACTTACTTAGAAACTACCCACAGTACGCAAAAACCCCCACAAAATCTATAGTTTATTTCTAAACCAAGTATAATCACACTTTTTTTTAGAACAAAGGTCATTTTTACAGGGGCTGGAGGAATGGCTCAGTGGTTAAAGTGCTTGCCTAGCAAGCACTAAGTACCTGAATTCAATTTCCCAGCACCACGTAAGCTAGACATGGTGGTGCATGCCTGTAATCCCAGCACTTCACAGGCTGAGACGGGAGGATTGTTGTGAGTCCAAGACCAGCCTGGACTCCATAGTGAGTTCAGGACCAGCATGGGCTATAGAGACACCTCTGTCTCAAAGAGAGAGAGAGAGAGAGAAAGAGAAAGAGAGAGAGAGAGAGAGAAAGAGAGAGAAAAGAAAGCTCATTTTACTATTTAATTTCATTAATTAAAAAATAAAAATTTCTACTATCTGCTTGTAGTTATTTCTGCATGATATTCACTCATTTTAAGAATGCTCACATTTAATTATTTTAGTTCTTTGGTGTGTGCATGTTTGTATGTTTGTGTGGTACTGTGGATTGAGTTAAGGGTCTTCCCACTGAGCTGCATTTCCAATTCATTTTTATTGTTGATTTTAAGACAAGATCTTGCTAAGTCACTAAGTTGCCCAGGCTGAGCTTGAACTTGTGATCCTTTTCATTCAGCTTTCAAGTGTGGCAAGATTATTATAGGTGTGCACAATGGGGTTCAGCTAAGGTTTTTTTAGTACTTTAACATTACAATATTAAAAGACAGTTGTAAAATGAAAATTAGGTATAGCACAAAAGTATACATAAAGAATTTACAAAAGAACAACATTAAAAAACTCAAGGTCCAAATCAATGAATTTGGAGCTATTATGGCTCCAAATAAAACATGCATTTTATTTCTTATGTAATACAGTAAGATCAAAATAATAATAATAATAGCTAGTACCGAGTATTCTGAGCCATATGCTGTGTTCAGCATTTTACTGTCTTGTACTATTTTCACTATGTAAAGTATGCATTATTCTCAGTAACAAAACACATTTAACAAAATCCTGTGAGGTAAGTACTACTATTACACTGATAATGCGGAGAACACAGTATAACTGCAAAGAGGAGACACAGGGATTCAAACCTATGGTTCCAAAATCCATTCATCACTGCACCCGCAGACTTTATCCCACCCCTACCCTGTTTTTCCCAGCAGGGCAGTAGGCTGTAACCCCAGCAGTGAGGGAAGCAGCATTTTACGCTGAGGCCACAAGGTGGCACAGCAGAACATGCTATGTAAGAACAGGTACACAGCCTGTTCACAGAAGAAAAAGGAGAGCTACCTAGCATTTCAATGCAAAGGAAAAGGAAGTTGTGTTCCAAGGGCTTTAGTTGGTTAGACCAGAAATACCATCCCAAAGCACTAGTATCTGGTTTCCTATTTGTGTACCAGGAGTTATATTTTTGTTACTTTCAGCTAATGGAGTCTGTGCAGAGTTATGTGTTAGAAATGACAGTTAAAAATGCCCAGTATGGTGACACACACCTGTAATCCCAGATACCTGGGAGGTTGAGGCAGGAGAATTACAAGTTCAAGGTCAGCCCCTGTACCATAATCAGACCCCCATCGCAAAAAAACTAAGAAAGAAAGACAGAAATAATGTTAAAATGGAGATTAAAGCTATTAAAGAAATGTGAACTTTTAAGTGTTGTAAGATTTACAAGCATCACAAATAAGAAATATAATATTGCATGGTTTAAATACTTCTTACATCAGATTTAGACATAGAATCAAAAACATTGCCTAAAAATAACACTGTAAAGTGCCACATACTGATCTCAGCTAAGTACAGTGACTGAAGTACCTACGACTTGTAAGTACTACATCAGCAATATAGGCAGGAACACACTCAGATCACAAACCTAAGTACCTGAGTTACTCTGCCATTTGAATATAGATTTTTCGAGTTAGTTCCAGCTCAGCAAATTTGACACTTCCTAGAGCTTTGCCTAAGTTTCAATCACCTTTAATTTATACAAAGATAAAAGTAAAATAAAATTTATAACCTTACTGAGATGACAATTCATCATATCAATGAGGAAACATATTCAAGTTGTTTAATCTACATTTAGTCAGACAGTTAAGTAATAATTAGAACTAGGACACAAAACTGAGGTCTGTCTACCATCAAAAAAAGTTCATACACTTTCCACCATTCCATGATGGCCCCAATATTTTACAATAAATTTTTATTACATAATATTATTATGCCAAAATAAATACTAAATTATAACACATTAAATTACTATTTCTACATTTCCAATATTGGGGCTGGACAAACAGCTCAGCAGTTAAAGTGCTTGCCTAGGCAAGCACTAAGTACCCAAGCTTGATTCCCCAGCACCATGTAAACTGGGTGTGGTGGCACACGCCTGTAATCCCAGCACTCAGGAGGCTGTGGCAGGAGGATTGTCCTGAGTCCAAGGCCAGTTTGGGCTACACAGTGAGTTCAGAACGAGCCTGGACTACAGAGTGAGGCACTGTCTCAAAAAAACCCTCCAATATTGACAATTCAGAGACTAAACTAAAGCCAAAGCTTCCATTTTAAAAACATTAATGTATGAAACCATTTTGGTTTAAAACTGGTAGCTTTACCACAGTCTATAACGGTAAAATACTTGGTAGTTCCATCATAGTACACTACTACGCTGAGCACAGCTGAACCAGGGATCACCAGGCACAAATGCTCAAGCAGATCCTCCTTCCTGTCCAGATTCAAGTGTGATTCCCAGAACAAGAAAATAAGTACTAGAAAAAATAAACAAACAAAACAAATACAAAGGCTATTACCTAAACTTAAGAAGACTTCATTTTGATACTGCCACTTGACTTGAGCTTTTAGCTTATGGATAACTCATCCAAATATCAAGATGTAAGCGTCAATACTTTTCATATTTGTCACAATACTATTGCCTCCTACTATAATACTCTAGGGGAGGTTTCTATATAACCTCTGTATAAAGCAAGTTTCTGCAAACTGGATTAGATCATCTTTCATTTTGCAATTACAAGTGCAAATCATTGACAGAAATATAGTTTGGCTTTTAAACACATTTGTTTCAATGCAAATAACAGAGAAGAATTTGAGTATAATATGACTTTCTGATTAGGCACAGCTTCATTCACTAGAAATACTGATATAAGGTGAACCCAAACAATTGCATACAGATGTACTGAGACATGCAGGATTACACAAAATATACACACATCTCAAGACATCTACCACCAACCTCAGCTCATCATGTACTATCAGCCACACTCTCATCTTTCTCATCTAGTGTTACAATTTTATTTGGTATTACTACTTCCCATCCTATTTCAGATAACTCTCCTTCCACTGCTTTACTTTCATGGACTGGAACCTCTAAAACTATTAGCTAAAATAAACCTTTTCTCTTTGAAAGTTGGTTCCCTCTAGCATTCTGTTGTAGACACAGAAAAGCTGACTAACACAGCACCAAGAAGAATAAAATTCTTTGAAATAAATTTAACAGAAAAGTATAAAACATATTCTGAATACTGCAAAACACTATTGAAACTAAAAATTTAAGCAAGAGGAAAGACATTCCACGTTTATAGAACTGGAAGATTCAGTACTATTAAGATGTCAATACTTCCCCAAATTCATGTACAATTTATCTCTTTTAGAATTCCAGGTAGCTTCTTTGTAGAAAACGATAGGTTGATTTTAAAAGTCAAGGGACCTATAATAAAATATTAAAATAATCTTGAAATGTAAGCAAGGGGGCTGAGGACTGTCACAGATTTTACCTTACCAAAAAGCAACAATAAGACAGTATGGTACAAATTATAAAGACACCAGAGGTCAATGGAATAGAACTGAGTTCAGAAATAAAATTCCATGTCTCTAGTCATTATTTTTTGACACGGGTACTGAGACCATTCAATGGAAAAACATAGTCTTTTGACAAATAATATTAAATAAAGTAGAATAGTTAACATGACAAAAGATAAAGGTGGATCCTGATACTACACCTTGAATAAAATTTATTAAATGTGAACTAAAGAGCTAACAAGAGGGGCTGGAGGAATGACACAGCATTTAAAATGCTTGCCTTGCTAGCACAAGGCCCTGAGCTCAATTCCCCAACAAAGGTGGGCATGGTGGTGCAGGCCTGTAATCCCAGTACTAGGGAGGCTGAGGCAGGCAAATTATCCTGAGTCCAAGGCCAGCATGGGATACACCAGTGAGTTCAAGACCAGCCTGGGCTACAAAGCGAGACCTTGTCTCAGAAAGAGAGAGAGAGAGAGAGAGAGAGAGAGAGAGAGAGAGAGAGAGAGAGAGAGAGAAGAAAAGAGCTAATAAGAACCAACACTAAAGCTCTTAGAAGAAAACATAAAAGCAAATCTTCATGAACTTGGATTTGGCATGGAATCTTGGATATGACACCAAAAACAAAAGCAAAACAAAAAGAGAGAACAGATAAATAAGACTTCACTAAACTTAAAATGTTTATGTTTCACGGAACCTTTTCAAAAAGTGAGAACACACCCCATAGCAAGGGGGAGAGCATGTATAAATCATGTATCTGGTAAGAGGCTTATAACTAAAATATATAATAAACTTACATTTAATAATAAAAAAGTTAAAATGGGAAGATATGAGTAGGCATTTCTTAAAAGATACACAGATGGCCAACAGCATACACACACACATACACAAAGATTCTGAATATTATTAGTCACAAAAATGCAAATCAAAACCGTATTTAAACACCAATGCAAATCCAATATGATGGGTGTATTAGTAATAATGAAAATCACATAATAACAAGTATCAGTGAGTATAATGGAGAAAAGAGATCCAGTGCAGTGCTGAACAGATGCTGTGGAAAAGTATGGCACTTCCTTAATAACTGAGACATAGTTACCATTTGACCTAGTCATTAGACTTACATACCCAAAAGAAATAACAATAAATGCTCATATAAAAATGTGTATGCAATTATTTATAGCAACATTATTTATATTAATATTAGCCACAAAGATCAAATGGTTGACAACTAATGAACTGATAAGCAAAATGTGACATACCCACACAACGGAATTAGTTTGTATTGAAACAAGATACTTATAAGTGCTAAAGTATAGATGAGCCCAGAAAAGTTTGCTGAGCAAAAGATGTCAGACCCACACACATACACTACAAGTCCTTTTATATTAAATGTTCAGAATGGTCAAAGACACAGAGACAGGAAGTAGACGAGTGGTTACTTAGGGCCAGGGGTGTAGGATCAGGAGGAGTAAAAGTGATATGGGGTACAAAGCTTATTTCTGAACTGAAAAAAATATTCTAAAACTGTGATGGTTGCTCAACTTTATGAATGCATTTTAAAAATTGAATTTTATACTTTAAATGATTGAACTCTGATATATTAACTTGTATCTCAAGCTGTTAATCCCCCAAAATAATTTTAAGTATTACTGTCTCAAATTTCCCAGTGTAATACCTTATAATTCACCACTGATAGCTCTAATGTAGGTAACCATTACCCAAGTTTCCACAGTACCTTTGTAAGTACTTCAAGGTGAGCAGTGATTTTTCTTGGAGATAGTAAAATTATTCTGCATGATAAATTGCCAATTGCTTATTTCCAAAAATTTCCCATTTCTGCTGACCATTAGAAGGAAACATCTATTTATAGATAAGTAAATAGAAAATTAACAGATATGCTACATTATTTCTGTATTCCTCTCACAAGTTTTATTTTCAGCAATTTCTTTTTTTTTGAATACATGCTCGACAAGTGCTTTACCACTGAGATATATCCCCAGCCCCAAATAACTCTTTCCTTTTTTTTTTTTTTTTTTGAGACAAGGTCTCATAAAGTTGTATAGGATGGCCTCAAAGCCAGCGACTCTCTTGCCTCAGCTTCCAAGAGAGCTGGGAGTAGAGCTGCAACCCTGCATCATGATTTGGATAAAAGACCATTTTTAAAGATGACTGCTGTGGGGCTGAAGGAATGGCTCCATGGTTAAAGCATTTAGCCAATCACTAAGTACCCGAGTTTGATTCCCCAGCATCACATAAGCCAGGTGTGGTGGTGCATGCCTGTAGTCCCAGCACTCGGAAGGCTGAGACAAGAGGATTGCCTTGAGTCAAAGGCCAGCCTGGACTTCATAGTGAGTTCAGGACCAGCCTGGGCTACAGAGTGAGATCCTGTCTCAAAAAAACAAAAACAAAAACAAAAACAAAAACCCCAGGATGACTGTTGAGACTTCTGGCCAAGATGGCAGGTAAGTAACTGAGTTACACAGTATCTCCTTGTGTACCCACATAAAGAGTTGAGAATTAGCCAAAAACTGCTTGTTCAACATAGCTAAGACAGGGAGAAGAACCCTAACAACTGAAAAGAGGTCAAAGGAAGATCAGAAATCCCGAAGGATTATCAGAAGCAGAGGAATAAACAGCAGCCTATGAAGCCGCCCCAAACCAGCTGCAAACAGCTGGGAGCCCCAGGCATCTGCAGACAGAGGAAAGCCCAAGTGATGCCCAGAACCTCTGACTGAGCTAGGAGAGGAAAGAGTGCCCCAATAACTGACAGGAGGCCCCAGGAAGGTCAGAAATCCTGAAGATATATTTGAAGTGGAGAAAAACAGCAGCTGCCTGGGTGCAGCCCTGAGTTGCCGGCATCTACAGACCAGAGATGAAGGAAAGCCCAGAGTCCAGAATCTCAGATTGAGGTAAGCACTGATCCAGGAGAAGTGGGAATTGTCAGAAGCTGGTAGCCCCAGACTGTCTGAAAAACAAACCTGCAAGTAGTGCATACTACAAACACAATGTGCACTCCCCCTAAAAAAGGCCTTCTGGAGCCCAGATAAGAAGCAGTGCTTGGCAGCCATAACAGGCGATGATGTAAGCAGGAGCCATTAAAAAACAAAAAACAAAAAACAAACAAACAAAAAAAAAACACGCCTGAGACTGAACTGACTACAGTAAAAGAAATCTCAGAAGAGCAGACAAGGGCTAAGGGCTTTTGAGGTCACTCTTAAACAGTACCCAGGAAGGAATTGGCACAAGAGGTAGTTGCAGAGAGGAGAGAAAGGCAGCCAACCTCCTGAACAGTTCAGTGTAGTGAGAGAACCTCTGAGGGTAGAGAGGGCCCCACCCATCTTTTTAAATGTGGGATAACAATCTGTGGGAGGCACATCTGCACTTGCATGTTTACTGCAGTTCTACCTAGAAGTCAAGATACAGAATCCCCTAGGTATCTGTTGATGAATGATATGATAAAGAAAATGCAGTATTACACATACACAATGAAATATGATTTAGTCATAGAAGAGAATGAAATTCTGTCATCGACACCAACATAAACAGTACTGGAGGTCTTCATGGTAAGTGAACAACAAATAATGCATGCTCTCACAAGTGGAGCTAAAAAGTTAATCTCAGAAAACAAAAGTGGTTATCAAAGCTTGGGGGAGTGTGGAGAAAGGGAGGATGGGAGAGGATGAGCACAGATGAAAAGGTAGAAAAAATTCCCAATATTCTATGCACAGTAGGATGACTGGTAACAATTAAGATATTATTTCAAAATAGCTAGCCAGATTCTGAATGTTCCCAATAAAAAGAAATAATGTATGTCTGAGGTGACAGGTATGCCAATTACTCTGATCTGATCATTATACACTATATATATCTATTGAAATGTAACACTACACATCATAAATATACACAACTAAGTGCCAATTAAAATATTTTTAAATGTGAACCAGTACTTGATTAAAAAAAAGACATCAAATGAAATGTATATCAAAGTACTCTAATTAATTCATACAAAATTTATATAAGTATTACTTAAGGCACTACACAGTGACTATATGGCTATGAGACTAGCCTACAGAAGAGTTTGTTACAAATACTAAAGCCAATATTTAAACTTTATCATAATCATTTAATATTCTGCCCCAAAAATGTTAGATCAATTACTACTTTAAGAAAATAATGGAGTTGGCAACGAACCATCAAAGACATGTAAGCAAAAAAAAAAAACAAAAACAAGAAAACAGTAACCATCAAGGTCATAAAACATGGGCTTTATGAAAAACCCAGTAAAGCAGAAGACCGTATCTATTAAATCAAGACTTAAGTATGGAACCATGCAAATGGCCGACCCACAGTGACCTGGGCAAGATTTATTTTTATGATAGCTTACATATAACAACTCAGACTTGTCCACTACCACTCAACATAACTGCTGTTACATTCTCCCAACAATATAGAATGACAACTACACTCTATCATTTGCTAACCAATTAGACACGTCTAGTGTATTTTAACCACTCACATATCATGCTTCCATGTATGTTTGTATTTTACAGCACTACAGATTTGAAAGTCTTCCAGGCATATTTGATCCTGAGCCAGAAATCATGCTTCAGATTTCAAGATCTAAAACAAGTTACATAAAATACACTCAAATATTTTTATCACATAAAAATACCTTTAGTAAAAGCTCCCGTTGACACTCAAAAAACTGCATGAAAGGAAGTGTGTCAGCAAATTTCTTTTAAGCTAGGTGTGTATGAAAAACATGTCTGCCAGCACTAGCTTTATCAGAAAAAGAAGTGAGGCATACAAGGTTATGACACAATCGAGCCACCAAGTAAGTCTTCATTTCCCAAGCAGTATTTATGAAGAAGAGAAAAGGGTCACAATAATCACCCTGAAAACTCACCATACTTACTTTTTAATAAACTGAAAAGAGCAGGGAGGTTCACAGGATTTGAACATAGCCATGGTAGGTACTCAAAACTCAGGTAAGAAGTAGAGACAGCTTTCACCCACTATAACAAGAAAATATTCTTTCTTTTCTAGACCACTGCCTGCTCACAAGCAATACTCAGATTAACATTCCATGGAGGTGAAACTAAGAAACTAATCTAAGCTAAAGCCTCATGACCTCTAATAGAGAGACAATTGTCAGAGCCGATAGCTATAAGGAAAAATATACAATTAGAATCTGGGAGTTTCCTCATTCATTAGGTACTTGCAGGAAGACTTGCTTTCTTGAAAGGAGTTTAAATATATGAATCAGCATGCTAAAATGGAAATTAGACACAAAGCAGGGGTTTTTTACCCCAAAATTAAAAATTAAAATCTTTACTCTGGGTAATTCTTAACATGAAATACTTAAAGAGATGTAAAAACCTGTCAAGGAATATATATATATATATAAAACTTTTAATGAGTCATTAACAGGAGATACTGTTTAAAACTAAAATCTAACAGTAGATACCAACAATTCAATAGATAATAGTATTTATCAATGATATTGTTTAACAAAAGAAAGACTGAAAATTAATTTTCCTTGAAATTTTTGGCTTTGTCTAAAAATATTCATATATATCTAATTATACAGAAACTAACTTTAACTCATAACTCTGCTCTATTTCAAATTCCCTGCATGACTTATTCAGATATTTAAGGTAAAGAATCTGATTGGCCCAAATTATCACCTTGTGCCAGGCAACCAGACAGAAGCCACTAGTCACCTGTTCTTTGGGTTTTATTTGCTTGCTCTTGGCCACACGTAATGAAAACTATGAGTTAACTTTTATAATTAAAATTTTCTAGGTCAAGAAAATTTGGACAATCTAAAAATCTATTGTAACTGGATTTCATTCCTAAAATACAACTTTGGTATTAATGGATCTAATCATATCTCAAGCACATATCACTGTTTATTCTAATTTTAAACACAAAAAGGCAAACACATAAAGGGAAGCCAGATGATCATTACCTAATTAAAATCAGAAGTCCTCACTTTTTCCCCACTTTTATTTGAAAGTGGATGATAAAGTAGAAAACCAACAATCTAATCACTCACATTCTTTTGTAAACACCAGAAGTTCAAGAGCCTCCTCCAGAATCCTCAAAGCTCAATAAATACGTATTTCATGAATTACAGACCATTCTAATTCAAATCTGTAGGAAGAAAATAATCTCTACCACTCTGTAGTAAATCTGAATGAACTTTTTCTTCCAAAATCTAATTTTTATTTCAGTACTTTTTATTGTATCAGTTATCTTTGTTCCCCCCCTCATTCACCACATAGAGAGCTTAATAGTTACAAATACAGTGTTTTTCATATTACTACACAAGAAGTTCTACTATGCTTCTTCCACTAATATTGTGTTTCTGAAGTAGCACTACTACATAAAAAAATCTATTGATAAATCTTAGGAGGAAAGAAGTTCTTTCTTCTAAGCACTCCATCTCTCCCCTTAATACCTACCATACCAGGAAAGAGAAATATTTATTAAGAAACAGACTCCAAACCACCAACTGGGCTTCATGTAATGCGGGGTACACATTCAAAGGAGCTGTGTATCAGCACTGAGTCATAGCCTCTTCTTTGCCTCCTGTCCATGTGGCTGCAGTGATCACAAGCTCAGAACTTGTTTCTTCAGAAGGAAAGGCTAATTGTCCACCTCACTCTCCCTTCCCTGTAAACTAGTGATTAAGAGGAGCACAGAGAAAATCCAAGTTCTTTCACTCTTCTAAAGCAGTAGCAGCCTGGAACCTGAATTCTTCCCATTCTAGCTCTTCCCCCCCCATGTATTACTCAGCTTTTTGTTCTTATAACAAGTATCTGAGATAAACAATTTATAACATGAAAAGTTTGCTTTGGCTCACAGTTTTGGAGGTTCCAGTCCATGACTGATCGGCACTGCTAACTTTTGGCTCTATGGCAGCAGAGTACATCAGTGGGGGAAGAGTGCAACTGATCAAAGCTGCCCATTTCATGGCTGGGAAGTGAGAGAGAGACCAGAGTCTAACCATCTCCAACGTTCTTGGGCAATCAAAAATTTCCCACAAGGCCCAAACTAAAGGTTGCACCAACTCCTACTAGCATGACAGGTTGGGAAGCAAGCTTTTAACATACGAGCCCTTGGGGAACCTTCCGGTTTCAAACTATAGCACCCTTCTTCAGTTTTCATTATCCCCCTCCTTTATTCACTTAACTTTTCCCCCCGTTTCCTACTCTGACTGTCACTTTATCCCCTCCTGCCCTTCCCATACATATCCCTGGACCAAGCTTCTATCTCTCTCTCATCTTAGAATCTTTTTCTCAGGAACAGTCATTGATCCTTTTGTAATAATAAGAATCATGTCTGATTATTGTTTAAAAATAAAGGCCATCTTATGATTACTTGATGCTAGACCAATTTAATGAAGAACAAGACTCCTTTTACTTCGTTCAGTTTAGTTCACCAGATTTCTACACTGAGGACTAGAATCAAACCTGAGAAAACACTAAAATGTTTTCTTTCCACGTGTAGTTCTTTTAAAGTAATTCTCTACAAAGTAACCTGAAGGCTGAGTCAAGAACAACTAGAATATTACTAAACTCCCTGACCAAATACTGTGATAATAGCACCTACATCTATGCATTTTCAATACCTACTATTCCTTTTTTTCAAAAGAACAGGCTTGGCAGAACTCTTTGATAGAAGAAGTTTTTGAAAGTTCTTATCTGGACAATTAACCATGGTGACTTCCTACCTCACTATGCAACGAACAGTGATTTTTATGCTGATGTAGCACTCAGTATTTAGTAAAATTAGATACCTGTCATGTATTTTTTCCAAATTATTTTGTTTTGTCTTATTATAACATTAATTTATTAAAATACAAATGTTAGCTGAGACCTATGGTATAGGCCTGTAATCCCAGGACCCTGGGAGGCAGAAGCAGGAGGATCCTAAGTAACAGCCTAGCCTGCTGGCAAGATACTACCTCCAAAAAAGCAGGAGGAGGGCTAGAAATATAGCTGAGTGTGAAAGCCTTGGGCTGTTCCCCCAATACCACAAAATAATAACAATAATAATAACAATGCTTATGAAAAGGAAGCTTTCTCTAATGCTTTTACTGTTTCATGGGCTGATAACTCCCAAATTTAGATCAACACAGGACTTCTAAACTTCAGACTCATTATCTCCTACTGCTAACTTAATATCTGGAAGGAATTTCAATTTAACATGCCAATAAATAATTGCATAGGACACAATTTGGCTATAGCATACTTTTGCGTGAAAAATGTTCATCTATAATTTCAAAGGATATAATTCTTGCTCTGGCTATGACTGTCTCATACCAGGATATATTCATGTTAGTTTGCAGAATTGTGTGCCTTAATTTATGGGGGCTCAAATCCCTTATATGAAGTTGTATTATTTTCATATAACCTATGCACATCCTCCCTACTTTAAATCATCCCTAGCTTACTTTGAATACCTAATATAATGTAAATGCTATATAGATTGGTGTCATACCATTGCTTAGAGAACAAAAAGTCTTGAATACATTCAGACAATTTTCCTCCTTCAAGTATCTTCAATTTGCAGCTGGATGAATCCACTGACACAGAACCAACAGATAACAAGAGCCAACTACATTTTTGGCATCATCTTTTACTCATATATTTGTAACTCATGAGGCAGATCACAATCCTTCTTGCAATCTTACAGATAATGCTTATGCACTGAAAGAAAATTATAAGCATTAAATTATGAAATGGCTTTAAAACATTGTCTGAAAATATTTTCTGCTACTTAAATATTAAAGATTTTTAAAAGCTACAGTTATCTCTCAATTCCCAATCATTTTAAAAGTCAAACTCTTAAAAAAAAATTTGTCCTTAGAAGCAATGTAATAAAAAGAATGTGCTGCAGTTAGGATCTGGAGTGTCCCCCAAAAGCCTCATGTATTTTAATGTTATGGATTGTCTATGGAGCCATGTAATGTTGGTGGATTGGGGTCTGGCCTGGAGGGGTGGATTGCAGTTGTTGGGATTAGGGGCATGTGAATTAAGACTAAGGGCGCGTGAGTTAAGACTAAAGGCATGTGACTTAAGACTAAAGGCTTGTGAGTTAAGACTAAGGGACTAAGACTAAGAGACTTACTCTCTCAAGAGACTAAGACTGGGACTCGGACTAGTCTCGATTAGTCTCGCTTGCCTGTCTGTGTGTGACGACCTGAGAAGCTGCCTCCACCTTTCTGCCTCTGTCATGTACTTCAATTGTTGCCGGCCGCCCCTGAATGGACTGTGAGTATCTGAAACTGTAAGCTAAAATAAACCTTTCCTTTCTTAAATTTGTGTGTGTCAGGTATTGAGTCACAGCAATGAAAAAGTAACTGAGACAGTATGTTTCTCCACTATGACTTCTCATTAAAGGATTCCCCTTCATTTTTACCTCACAATAAACTCTCTTTATTGGCCCAAGATGATATACATCTTTTCTTTTCTCTCTTTCTCTGTCTTTCTTTCTCACTCTGTTTTCACTCACTCTGTAGTGCAGGCTGGTCCTAAACTCACTATGTAGACTAGGCTGGCTTCAAACACACAGCAACTTCCCAAATACTGGGATTACAGGTATCCATATCCAGCTAGTATGTGGCACTGGGGAGATCAAACCCCAGGGCCTTGTACTTGCAGGGCAAAAGCTTTAATTGTTGAGGTACACCCCTAGCCCCATACATATTTTGTTTTTAAAGACTAATAATTAAAATGAACTACAGAAAAGATACTGTAAAGCTTAAAATAGCCATTTATGGGATCCTTGAATTCAAACATTCAGCGACTTCTCCACGAGATGCTCTTCCTATGTTTGCTTACCTTAAAGGATAACAGTAAAATACTCTTTTCTTTAACTCAGAAATATTTAGTACACATACAAACACTTCACTTCAGATGATTTCTACTTGAATTTGTTTCTTACCTGCAAGTATTAAGACTGTATTACCATATCAAAATGTTAACAATACAAAAATACCAAATTAAAAATTTAGAGTTTCCCAGAAAAAATTAATAGCTTGGTATATATTCACCTAAAAATCCATCTGTCTGTTTGTAGTATTGGAGATCAAATCTAAAGCTCTGTGCATGCTGGGCAAGCGCTCTATCACTGAACTACATCCTTCGCCCTTTTATTTTGAGATAGACTCACTAAATTGCCAGGCTTCCTTCAGACCTGAGATCCTCCTGTCTCAGCTTCCTGAGTAACTGGGATTTCAGGCTAAAAACTACTGTCTTCGTATTACTTCACCAAGAAGTTTTATAGTGTCTGAGACTAAGAAGGATGTTACATTTGCAATCATCCCACTTTTTTTTCCCAAGAGGCTGTGAGACAATATATTACATGTCAAAATTACAAAGATAATTTAGAAATAAAAAGTGCTAAGGAAGGAGGACCTACATACTCAATACAGTGAAATACACTTTCATGATATTTCTCACATAGTCAAACAAAGAAGTAACTAGCATTTTTCCTAACCCTTAGTTTACATTTTTAAAGAAAGCTTCTTAAGGGAAGCACTCATTAACAGTTTAAGAAAAATTCTCATAGGTTTTAAGGAAAGACTAGTATTATATCCTCAATCAAAATGTCACAGAAATTACAAAACTTTATTTATTGATACAGGGTCTCACTCTATAGTCCAGGTTGGTCTTAAACTCACTGTGCAGTCCAGGTTATCCTTGAACTCAGGTAATCCTCCTGACTCAGCCTCCCAAGGGGCAGGATTATAAGCATGTCACCACAGCAGACTTATGTATTGCTGCAGAATCAAACCCACAGCCTTGTACAATGCCAGGCAAGCACTTTAACTACTGAGTTAAACACTGAGGCACAGAAAACTTTTAAATTATGGTAAAATTTGAAAGTATGAAATTAGGATACTGGACAGTAACTGTGACACTGCTAAGAGTTAAGACAATGTAGTCCCATATAAAGTTTTTAAGTTTGTACAATCTACAAATAGGAGTCAGGACCAGAAAAACAAGAATTCGGTATCATTTAAATTGTTATTCCTTAAATATTTTAAATATATTCAAGTTATCAGCAGAATCAATACAGTATAAAAAGAAATCCTAGTAATGAATGCAGTCAGTTTATCAAACCCATCACTTGAAAACTAATTCTACAAGTATCCTTATACTGTATTTTCAAACAGAAACTACACTACAGAAAACTGGAAAATCTGGCATGTTTGTTTCTTTCTTATGAAAGAGGATCTGAAATAGATGACCTACTTAAGGGCAAGTGGGTCACCTAATGCATCGCTACTTGCAGGTGACAGCAGCTACTAAGCAAGCACATTCACGAACTCATCGATGTACTTGCTTACTCTCTTTGCACAGCCTTGAAACAATGAAAATGAAAGTGATGGCTAGGGGCACGTTCCAGCCAGCAGCGGTTCTGGTGGGGCCAGATGTGACACACTGATGATGAACCTATTGTGGCTGGGTCTGGGATGTACTTCAAAAGCCTCATGGATGCTGTGGCATACCTATGGATTCCACATGCTGTTAAGAGGTGGGGCCCAGTCAGGAAGGGTGGATTACAGGTATGTGGTGGAGAACAGGCTATGGTAGATGAGATCCCAGCTATGTGACCTAGAAAGATATAAACTCCTACCCCACCTCCTTCTGGGGGCCCCTGATTCTTCCTCTTCTGATGATGTAAGCAGCTATTCTGTGTGAGACCCTTCCTGCCTTTACCAGCCTCCCATAAATGAAGTGAGACCTTCTGAAACTGAGCTAAAACAAATCTTTCCTCCCTTAAGTTGTTGATGTTGGGTAATGTGTCCCAGCAACGAATAAGTAACTAACACAACACTTAAGATGAATTCTTTTTGTCCTGGTGACAGAAAACTGGGTACATATATGGTATGTACACAAAGGAGATGTACAAGTCAGAAGGTAACCACAGCTGAACTCAGAGCCATCAATGAAAACTGAAAAATCTTGGATCTGAGAAGACATCACCGATCTCAGTTAGCCTTAGTAACCCTATAGGAAGTTTGTGACCAAATGTCCTTAACTATATTATTCTTAGGTTATGATTTTCAATTCATTAGAAGTATTAATAGAGTTTTAAAAGGAAGAAAATAGACATAAAGTTAATTAGGTCATCACCTCATTTAGTACTAGATTTGATACATTACTTTTTGTTCATCTTTCTTAAATTCCATAATGTAATCCACATAATCTACATATGCCTGCCTGTCCTCCCAAGCAAGACTACTACTCTAAGACTGGCTTAATTAATGTCAAGCCATTTTCCTTTCTAAAAGCATTCTTGATAATACCTACATTTTGTGGAACTTAAGGTGAAGCAGTACAAAAGACTGAGACACCCTACAACGAATTTAAACATTTGGATTTCTGTCTCCAAAGCTATCCATGACAGAGGTCCTGCCTGCTTGTCCAGGCCATTTCTTTGTGTTTTCTACAAAAACGAGTCAACAGCTTTTTAAAAAATAAAATAAATAAATTACCTGGTAAGCAGAAGTTTACCAAGAGGTTATTTAAGCACCTAAATGAGTATTTATACATATTAACTCTTGCCTTTTGCCTAATTTTTAAAATCAAAGAATGCGTTTTCCACCTTTTAGCTTAGGTAATCTAATGAACAAAAAAATGCTTTTAAATTAAATAAAGATACTTTATTTTGAAATTACGTAACTGTTTCTTGTAGGTATTAGATGGCACCAAACACTCCAAAATACTGTGTTAAAATTTTTCTTCCCCTAGAAACAAGCTTTACAAGTAAAAGCCAATTTTAAACTCTGGGCAGAAATTACAGTCAAATTTCAAAATACTGTTTTCTTCTGTTTCATGGTACAATTCACACTCAACAGTAAGGACTTCAAGCTTTAAATTGGGTATTTAAAGACTCACCATCTGTATGGGTTTCTTGTGGAGATCTCGTTCAGTTACCAATCTTTCCTGGTCAGTGACATAAAGACCTTTCTGTGCTAAAGCCTGGATGACAGCATCATGACCCAAAAGGGGTTTGGCAGCATCACTCTTGAGAATGAGGCTCCCAGCTCGACAGTACAGTTCCGCCGACAGAAGCAAATTAACAACAGGAGGTTTAATGTGTTCTTGGTCATACTGATCGGTGTAAAATGGTTCACGAAGTTCCTCTGGCACATTTTCTATAAAGATAAAGGAAAAAAATAATTCTCTTACAAGATTTTTATTTAAAAAACTTATTTAGTAGTTATTCAATCATAAAACTTAAGATTCCACCTAAAAATAACAATAGCCATTTAATTAAAAGCTGATTTTTCTAAGACCTTAGCATATAATCTACAATGAAAGAAGACACAAATTTCCTCTACAGACGATACCACTGTGAGTGTATTCTAAAAAGGAACTATAAGCAAATAAGGAGAAACATTTTCTAAGTCTGGTGGCTATCAGTAAAGGATTCCCACCTATTAAGTCTAAAGTATAGACCAAACTATAAGATTCCTAAAATCTAGTCCCCATGAATACCCACATATCATCAACCAAGAAATACACTAAAACAGGTATTTCAGGAGGCTGCTGGGCACTGCAACCTGAATGGTTAAAATCCTTTCCTCCAAGTCTTACAGCTAACAAGATAGAGAATAGAGTCTGCCTCACTTAATTTGTTCTTCTGCCTCAGGCCCTTGGTTATCTCTGTCTTTGCTTAACTGCTAGAGTTACTGAGGAAGAGTTAGGAAAGAGCCACTGTTTAAAATCTGATATTTAATACTATGCATGTAAAAATCACAGAAAGAGAAAGATCATTTTATCGGGATAAGGAAATGAAATCTAAAGACAATAATGAAAACAGGAAATGAAGGATATAATGACTGCTAAAGACAAGAAGCATCCCAGAATAAGGCAGACAGAGGCATCAATATGGAAATTAAATATGATCAAGCATGGGTTGTAAGAGAACATAATACAAAAAAGAAAAAGAAGAGGCAGTCCCAATTCTGGAAGCAAGATCATACATTCAGTTTTATACAAATTTAGTATAAAATAATAGTAAAACTATCTAAAGGGAAATACCCAATAGGCAGCAGGAGACATAGGACTCAGGAAAGAGGTCAGAATGGATGTTTCAATATGGGATTTTGGAGGCATCTAAAAATATCATTTAATAATTGAAAACCCTTTATTCATAGCTGCTTTACCCAGCAGTATGCCAGCCTCAATATAGTTTCCTTAGCATTATAAACTGCAGAATATAATGTTAATAGTTAATTTTAGTATTAGAGGAACTAAATAGAAGCTATTTAGTTGAACACCAGAAGAGAAATTATTTTAAGGTTTAACTATTATAAAATGTATACATAAAGAGGTTTTTATTTCCTGTATCAATAAAAAGCTAATCTACGTGACTTGCTATTTAAACATTAACTATGTTATGAAAAATGAATGCTCAATATAAGGATTATAAATTTGTCTATCACACCTATACAGTCACTTCACAGTGCTTTTACATACATTTTAACACAAAATTTTTATAACATCTTATTGAAATGGACAAATCAGGTAAGATACAGACAACAGGAATACAGAACTGTACAAAGGACTTTTTATATATCAGGCACTAAATTTATGTTCTAAACATAAACTCTGTCATTCATTCCTAAAAACCCTTTTATCATCATTTGATAGATAAGTAATTCATAAAAGTTTACCTTGTCCAAGAGCACATAGCTAGTAAATACAGAATTCTAGCTCTAAGCATCCTAGTTAAACAGAGTCAAAAATAACAAGGGCAGGCATACTGAAATGAATACCTTCGTGTGTGACTAAAGGGCAAGAACCGTATCTGTCTTACTAGGATATGGATCCTAAGCATCTAAGACAGTGCCTGGTACATGGTAAGCACCTAATAAATTTTTTGATAAATGCACAGAAATATTATATAAAAGGACTGTAGTCATTATAACCTATTCTTCAGTAAGTTTTCTGCATCTGTGCTAGAGTCACTCACATACACCTTCCACTTAATCTGAACTTCAGTTTTTTCCTGCACCAACTTCACTTCGACAGGTGGTTGGGTGCACTCCTTCCCAAAACAAAATGTTTTTCAGTTAACTACATTTACTACCTACATTGAAATCTGAAATTGAGAAAAATTGGGGACTTAGCAAAGTCTGAGCTTTGGATTTAAAAAGATCTGCTACACTACTAATTCTAACCTGCTTATATGGGAACTTTAGTGCAGTAATTAACTTCCCTGAGTTCTAAGCCCATATTCCACAAATGTGCCATATACTATCACTCTGACCTCCATGGCCTCCAAGCTCATACAATTGGGCCTGGGTACTAGCTATTCCTTCTGCCTCTAATGTTCCCCCACTAACCAAAAGATCAGCTCTTTCTACTCAGATCTCGGTTAAATGTCATTACCTTCTCTGATAACACAATCAGTTATCCTATTTTAATTCTCTGGATAGTAGTTATTACCATCTCATAATATTTTGTGGTTTTTATTTGTTGGCAGTACTAGGGACTAAACCTAGGGCCTTTCCTCACACATTCTAGGCAAGTGAGTTACATCCCCAACCCTTCTTATTTTTTATTTCAAAGTCATGCTAAGTTGCCCAGGCTCACAATAAACTTGGGATCTTCTTGCCTTAACCTTCCCAGTGGCTAGAATTACAGGTGTATACCACCACATGGGGCATGTTTTACACCTTCATTTCTACCTCTTCCCATGATAACATACCTCAAGGACAGCAGGATACTTTTGTGACCAGTACCTAGAACTGCCTTATACAACAGGCACTCGAGAATTTGCTAAAATAATGTAACAATCCCTAAATGTATGAGTACTGCCTTCATAGAAGGTACCAATTAAAACAGGAAGATAAACCTTGTGGAGAAAGAAAGGGGACAGAGAGATGGAAAGGGAAAAGAGAAGTATAAATAATCAAGAGGTGATATGTAGGATATGCAACAATTCCTCAAGACAAATGTTATTATGTATTACAAATACATATTAATAAAAATAATTTTGAAAAAAGAAAAGCTCCTTCCTCTGATCGATCCCATCTGCAAGTGTGTTAAGTACTATACAAGTACTGTATGGTATTCTCAAGCTTAAATTACCACCTCCACTTCTCTCATTACCCCTTGAGACCAAAGTTCCTCTTCTGAGTTCCAGGTAATTATATAATACGGCCTACTCAATTCTTCACAGGATGCTACAGAAAAAAACCTCAAGCTCAAAATGGGAGCCAGGTTTCTCAATGACCAGGAGAATTACAAATATGACAGAATAGAAGGACTATGGTGCTGGCTGAAAGGGGAAATGTCAATATGCATACATCCTTTTAAGATGTATCTATATCTGCCTATATGGTATGTACACATATGTGTGCATACCATTTGCTAGCTCTGTGTACTAAATAACATTCCAAAAGCAGTAAGTCTAGAATCTGTATCTTGGCTTCTAGTATCCTCCCACTAAAAGGAACAGGGCTCCATGAAAAAAAAGTTAAGATGAGCTTAGCCTTTCTTTGTGATATGGGAGTGCACTAGAAAATAAGGAACTGCTAAAAAATGACAGGACCGTGTCAAAAAGATACAAATTTCAGATGAAAGGAGATCCTACTAGCCAGATCCAGGACTTCTGAACATCAAGATACATAATGATAATAAAGGATTATTTATAACACTCTTACTAAAATGTAAGTTCATGAATCTATCTTGATAGGAAGAAGTTAGAAAAAAAGAGAAGCTCTTCCTTATTGTAGAGTACCAATTGATAAATGTCAGCTGGGAAAAGGAAATAACAATAATCAACTCAGAAAAGAACCATTATTGATTGCACACTAAAATGGCATTAAAATTGATGAACAGGTTACTTTAAGTTATATATATATAAACTACTTAATAAGTAAAAAATTTTAAAAAGTCATTTTACTGTGAGAAAAATGGCAGATACCACTTTAAGCAAGTTATCAAATAATCACCAGTACTGGGACAAAGATTATGTGCCTCTTGCTCTGATTTACTGAGGATATATGATTTCTTATGTCACACTTATATCATTTGAATCTAACATTTAAAAACAAAGCCTGATAAAGTTTCAAAGGAAACAGATGAAACCAATGTGAGAGGAATCCTATAAAGTAAGTGGTCTTACAATTTCTAATAGCCAAATCCCAGAAAAAGCCATTATGTCCAACAGACGAATGAATAAAGAAGATGTGATAAATATATACAATGGAATACTATTCTACCAAAAAGAAAGATATATTTGAGTCATTCGTAGGAGACTATTACATTTAGCAAAATGAATCAGACACAGAAGCTTAAATATTGTATGGTTTCACTAAGAGAAAACCAAGTCACAAAAAAAAGAGATGCCAAAAAGCAAGAAGGTAGACTTTGTAGAGAGGGAAAAGAGAAGTGGGGAGGGAGGCTGAGACGGTGAAGGTATGCGATATATAAAGAAAAAGAAAAAGAAAGAAACTAAGTAGACATTTTCCTGAGATAAAAGTGGTACTACAGAGTGAGCAACAAGGTACATCTGCAGGTGAAAAACAGGTGGTGGTCCCAAAGGTGGTGCTGACAACAGGAGTCAGGAGAGAAGTCCAGTAGTAGGCCAACCAAAGAGAAGAAGCAAGACAAAAAAAAAAAAAAAAAAAAAAAAAAAAAAAAAAAAAAAAAAAAAAAAGGAGGAGGAGAAGAAGCAAAATGGAAAAGAAAGAGGAAAGTCAGGGGCTGGAGGAATGGGTCAGTGGTTAAAGCGCTTACCTAGCAAGCATTATATCAAGCACTAAGTACCTGAGTTTGACTCCCCAGCACCACATAAGTCAGGCGTGGTAGCGCACGCCTGTAATCCCAGCACTTGGGAGGCTGAGGCAGGAGGACTGCTGTGAGTCCAAGGCTAGCCTGGGCTCCAGAGCAAGATCCTGTCTCAAAAAAAAAAAAAAAAAGAGGAAAGTCAAAGAGGATGGGATGGCACTAGAAGGCAGGAGTAACAAGAGCTCAGGAGATGTTCTCTAGCTTCTCGGTCTCCATCAGCTCTTGTCTGGAGGCAGGTTCATGTGCACTTTGATTTTCCCTATAATGCCTAGGGATTCCTATTGGAACATAACCAGCATGCATGCCAGGATCTCACCATTATTCAAGTTGCTCAGATCAAAGAAGGAAGGGAGACATCTACTAAGTAAATGGTCCACTACTCCACAGTACTGCAGTAGAACACAAAAAAGGAGGTGGCCCATTTAGCCCCTGCATGCACACAGGCTAAGGGAGTGGCAACAGCTAAGAGAAAGCCCAAGGAAGGGGCCTGATGCTCAGCTCAGCATGTAGCTCAGAGCGCCTGATTTTCAAGTGTTAAATGTCATGAACAACAAATCCAAGAAGTATTCCAGATTAAAAGAGATTAGACACTTGACAACTGAATGGAATGTATGATCCTGGAATGGATCCTGGAATGGGAAATGAAAGAACTGGCCAAACCAAATAGGAGTTCTTGATTAGGTAATAAATCATAGTCAAATTTCCTTATTTTTAATGCAATTATATAAGACAATGTTCTTTAACTTTAGGAGGTACACCCTGCAGAAGCTCAGGGGTAGGAAGGCACAATGTTTCTAATATTTTCTTAAACAGTTCAGAAAACATCACATATATTCATACTTGTACATATTTATATATGTGCACAAGTGCGTACACACACATGTAGAATACACACATGTATTTGTGTGAGAGGGAAGAAAAGAAAGGGAATAAAACAAATGGGATAAGATTAAATATCACATGGCTTCTCTAATATGAAAAACCTAGAGTATGAATAAATAAGAGTCAAGCAGGTGTGATACTTACTGAGGGTCAGGAGGCATGAGGGAAGGGGTGAGAGGGCCAGAGAAGGGCTAGGGAACGGAACGTGAAGCTGCTGCAATTCTCAAGTTTAATGTAAAAAATGGGGCTCCCAAATGGAAAAAGTGTTAACAGTTGATAAATCTGGGTAAAGAGGATTCCAGGATTCTCTGTATACTTATGTTTGAAATTATGTTGAAATAACCTACAAATCTTCAAAATGCCTAAAACCATTTTTTTCTCCCAAACTTAACCTTTCAGAGTTTCCCTCTACTTACCTATATGAGAAACAGGTGCTATCATTAGCATTTCCCTCTCCCTCAACCTTCAAAACAAACCCACCCAGATTCCAGTTCTCTGCCATGCCATCCCCACCTCCTAATCTCAACCCTAATCCAGACAATCAGCACTTTCATCTCAAGTATAGCATTCACACCTAATTTTGTCTTCCTACATTCACTCTTGTCTCCACTCCAAATCATTCTCTACGATAGCCAAAATTTGCATATTTCCCATAAGCAAATATGATGTCACACATATCCTCAGCTTCCATATCATCATTTCCAAGGGTTTTCAATGACGTATCCCTCGAAGGATTAAAATCCTTTGTCTGGTCTACAAGAAAGATATGATTCTTGTCCCTGTCATTACATAGTTCTGGGAAGCCAGGCTCTCTTCTGCTATAAAATCTGTACACTGGTTTGGAATAGTTTTTCTCCCTACTCTTCACACCCTTTTAGATTCTTGCGGGGAGGGGCAGTAATCATTCAGGTTGATCCAATTTCACCTTAAAAGAAACAAAATCTTGCCTTCCATGTATATCAGTATCAATGTACTTATCCTTTTGAGACTACTCAACAGAGAATTATACTACTCTATTACTAAAAATGGATAAGAGTACAGTTTGCAAAACAGTTGAAATGTTTTAGGATTTTATTTTTGGTGGTGGTGGTACTGGCCTTTCTACTGAGCTACATCCCCAGCCCAATTCTTACAAAGTCACTAAATTGGTCAGGATATACTTAAACTTTTGATCCTCCTGCCTCTAGCTCCAAGAGGGCTAGTATTACAGATCTATACCTCTAGGCCCAACTTAGTATATTTTAGGTACAGACAAGTAGCTAATAAGCAAAAAGTTTATTAGATGAACAACTGTTAGAATGTGTTAAGTAAAAGTAAACAGTAGCTTCTGTGTATTAAACATAAGGGATTAAGAAAACAAAAGATATTCTAATGTTCATGAGGTACTTATATACTGAATAGTCATGATACACAAACATACAAGATATTAAATATATGTGATACAGTAACTATACATTAGCCTATAAGAGGTAATAAACACTTAATATCTGTGATTCCTTAATCCTGCAATCCATCTTTGGTGTTCTCTTTGGAACACAAAACCAATAGCCCACATATGAAGCTGACTTAAAAGCTACAACTGTGCAAATATACTTGTCCCAAAACTGACAGAGTTAAGTATGTGCCACAGTCTGTATGTTTCTTCTGGCCTCCTTGTTGGAACCTCAACTCTCTTCCTGAAGAATACAACATTAGCAGGAGTGGGAAATCTGTCACAAGAGATGGACATATAAACACTGGGACTGGAGGAATGGATTCTATTCCCCAGCACCACGTAAACTGGGTGTGGTGATGCACGCCTATAATCCCAGTACTTGGGAGGCTGAGGCAGGAGGATTGTCAAAAGTTCAAGGCTAGCTTGGGCTCCACAGTGAGTTCAGGACCACCTGGGGTTACAGAGTGAGACCATGTCTCAAAAAAGTGGGGAAAATTAGAAAAATTGTACAGCATAGGCCTCTAAGTTTTGTTTGAAAGAGCAAACTATGAACCACTAGAGTTGGAAAAGTACTGAATGTGACCAATGAAATGACTATGATCTCAGCTAAAGCACCAAACTTGTCACTATGAGATACATGTTTCATTTAAACACCATTAACTGAATTTATTAACTGAAGAATCGATAACTAGCACATGTGGAAAACCATACCCACTGAGGGAAGGCAGAGATCCTAACATGACAAATCAGTGCAAAATACATTTCCTATTTTTTACTACCTAATCAAATACAGAGACTTGTTGAAAAACTAAACACTTTGAATTTTGAAAAAAAATAAGGCTGACTTAAAATTTCAAATGTTTGAGAAAGGTTTTTATGCTTTTATATGCCTTCGCTTCCAGTACTGCACTATAAAATTGTAAACTACAAAAAGAATGTAACACAGATTGAAATGCAAACATACATGTCGTTAAAGGCTTAGACTCTAATTATATTTCCAGCACTAACAATCTGGATGACCAAGGGCAATCTAATCATCCTCTCTAAACCTGTTTCCTCGTTTAAAAAAAAAGACAAATTAAATTTTCTAAATTATTCTTTCAATATGAGTATTTCTGAAATCAAAAAATGTCTTATAATCGATCTGTAATTTAAGGTACAAAACAAATTTTTAAGTAATGATAACGTTTTACAAGCATTATAGCAACGATTGGGATTTGTCCTTCAGGCAATGTCTTCAGACACTTTCTTTTTGCTGACACAACTGGAATGGGAGTAGGAGTTAGGGAATACCATTGGCATTTGTGGGTGAAAACCAAGGATAATGCTAAAAATCACAGAAAACATAGAATAAACTCCAGGAACAAATTATCTGGCCACTCGTTCTGCAGTTGAGAAACTGCTTTACAGTTTCAGAAATAAATATGTACTTCATTGGGTTGTTCTTAGAATTAAATGGGAAAAAGCATGTATTATGCTCAAAATAGTAATTAGCACAAAGTATGTTATTATAATAAGTTAGTAATACTGTTTTCTTTTTTCTAATCCAATGTGTTTGGGATAATTTGTTTATCTGCTGAATAAATACCAAAATCCTTAATATGGACTTAGGTCCCAATTCTCCTTACATACTAACTGTCCCATTTCATTACATAAATCTCCTCCAATCTCTCCAGCCTATTAAGACTACCAGGGTATCATAACTTTATGCCTGTGAGGTAATATCAAAACATATGGTGAATACTTAAAATTTAAAATTTATTGCAATAAAAGACACATTGCTATTAACCCCCCCCACACACACACAAAATACTTGTAACACAATTAGCCATCACTCTTGCCATTTTTTGACACAGTTCTGGAGGCCTTTTTTTGTGTTTTTACAAAGTGTGGTCAAAAATATACTGAATAGTAGCAGTAAGTGCCATCAGGTGAACTCATAAAATCTCTATGGTATTTTCTCATCTACCTTAAGACCAGACCTGGCATCATGCGATTTCAGGTTCTTCCCTAAAATCAAAATGACCATAAAAATTTAAATGTTTTGAAATGATTCAATTCAATTCAAGACATCCACAAGAAGACAATGAAAGAGGCCTTCCAGACCTACTTCAGAAAGTGGCAGAGTGATGGGATAGATATGTTCAAAGCAAGGGGGGAGTATCTTGCAGGAGATGAATGGCAATGTCTTTTACTGTAATGATGTTTTAATTTAAATATTTACTGTATTTTCTGTTCACATAGCATATAATCAAAGCATTTCCTTTGTCTGCAATGACTACTTTCCACTGGCCTGCCTCAACCTTAAATCCCATCATACCATACCAGTCTTTACTCATGTTTCATTTTCTTCTCTTCCCAACTTTCTATTGATCTAGTACCTCCTCTTCTTCCCTCTACCTCTTCCTCCATTCTAAGTATTCACTACTGTAAATTCTGCCTCAAATTTCTTTCTCCCTTCCTACAATCACAGCTACTTCCAGTTACCCAATTGTATTTCTAGCCTCAACTTCTTAATATACTGTAGACCTACATTTAAGCTATGTATTTCACTGGATTCCTCAGACAAAATACTAGGCCAATACGTCAAATTTAAGTTTTCAAAAAGCTGCTTTCCCTTTGAAACTTGTTGCTTTATCTCTGTCAATGACATCACAATTCATCCCCTCAGCTGCTAAATCTGAAGGTCTCAGGTAACCTCACTTTCCCTAGAACTTCAGTGCACTTTATCTTTTACAGTCTCTATTTAAACCCCTCCCCATGCACCCCAAATCTGGGCCTTTAGAATAATAAGGAGGGCTGGCTGAAGAAATAGCACAGCAGTGACAGCGCTTGCCTAGCAACTGCATGGCTCTGCATTCAATTTCTCAGCACCACATAAAATGGATGTAGTAGCTCACATCAGTAATCCAAGCACTTGGGTGACCAAGGCAGAAAGACTGCTGTGAGTTCAAGGCCAGGCTAGGCTACAGAGTAAGTTGAGGACGAGCTTGGACACAGAGCAAGACCGTGTCTCAAAAAAGAAAAAGAAAAAAAATTTAAAAAAGAAATTCTAAGAATTTAAATTCTGCAATATTTTTCTATCATTGCTTCTTTTCCATTTATCTTGACTTCTACCTATATAGTACAGTGGTTAAGAGTCTAACTTAATTCAGATTTCCCTGGTTCAGATCTGAGCTCCACAAAATGAGTAGCTTTGGATGAGGTCCTAAACCTAAGTCTCGCTTTCCTCATAGGCAAAAGTTTCCACCTTATAAGGCCGCCATGAGAATTGAAATGACATACTACTTACAGGTAAAATGGTATTCTCATTTCCATCTTGATAAAAGTTGATTAAAGCCTTTATCCACTTTTGCCACAATCCCTACATTAATATCCCAAGCTGGATTCTTCTGAGTCTCACTTAACCACCACATTACCCACTGCTCTCACAATCTTCGTACAAGTATGCATCAGTCAGATCTTTGACAAGACCTTGACTTTGACAAGATCTATTGGGATATACAAAAAAATGTAACAAGGTATATTTACTCTATAATAGGAAATGAGTATCACTAAACTAAAAAGCATTAAAAGGAAAAGTAGTAGTTTATATGGTTGAAATGCGTAACTATAGAAAACAGGCCTGGTATTCCACATTCAGAACTCCAAATTCAAGAATTTAGTAGGGAGATGGGTTTGGTGGCAAAAGGCAAATAACTATAACCCCAGCATTCTTAGGATGCTGAGGCAGGATGATTCTAAATTCAAGCCCAGCTTTAGCATCTTAGCAAGATCTGTCCCAACATGAAAACTGCAAAAAAGGGCTGAGTTGTAGCTCAGCATGAAGGCTCTTGGTTTATTCGTCAGCACTGCAAAGAAAAAACTAACAAGAATTTAGTAGAAACAGAAGAGTTTCTGCATTTTCCCAAAGGATTTAAGAGAGTAGAATGATTAAAGAAAACTCAGTCATATCATTGTTTAAATCAGTTAAGATCTTCTAATGAAGCAGTAGAGGCCACATAGTTTAACTCTGTTTTCTTTTGCAATTTACTCAATATAGCTAGAATATTTATTATTAAAAATTTATCTTAAACTTATTTTTCATTTGATTAAAACTATAGTGGCATTCTCCCACAAAATAAACTCATAAGATCTGAGCTTTCTGGAATATTTTTAAGGTAAAGAAAAAGACATTATTCCAAGGTCCTGACATTAAGACTTCAAATAAATAAATACTCCAATTATGCTTTCTAGGTGTTACAATACTAGGGCTTTATGTTTTATAGTTCAATTGGTTTATTCTAGGGCCACAACTGCTTCTATTAAGCAATTTTTTTCTTACAGAAAAACCCTACATGTCATCGTTAAAATGAAAGACTTTAATAAACTTACATACTTGAAAACTAAACTATTTATTTATTTATTTATTTATTGAGACAGGGTCTTACTCTGTAATCCAGGCTAATTCAGGCTGGCCTGGAACTCCAGGCAATACTCCTGCTTCAGCTTCCAAGGGGCTGGAATTACAGGCACAGGGCACCACACACAACTGATTTTTAAATAAGTGGATACTATTGGTAGTAACTTTGAAATATGGGTTAGGGTATAATCATAGCAAACAAAGTTTATACCAAAAATTTTAAATCTTACTTTTTCCTATTTACTTCACATGGATTTATGAAAGGCTGAAATTGAAAGACCTGATAACAAATGGACGAAATGTACAAACATAACACTTTCTTTTCTGGTACTGAGGATTGAACCCATTGTCTTTACACTGGGCTATAACTCCAACCTTTTTTATCTTTAAATTTTGAGACAGCTGTCACTACGTTGCCAATTTATTTAGGTTGGGCTTAAATTTGCAATTCTCCTGCCTCAACCTCCAAGTAGGTAGGATTACAGAAATTTGGCACCATGACCATCTACATTCTTAACAATATATTGTTACTAAGTCATTCTCCTAATATTTTCTAAACTTGTTCTTTCTATCTTGAATGCAAACTTTTTATCCACTCCAATTGCTGCTAAGGCAAATAAAACTCAGCATCATCTAGCTATGCTCATAAAACGTCATTTAGTTAAGATCTGTCCAATCTTCAGGAAAAAAAAAATTAAAAATTTTTTGAGATAAGGTCTCTGAGTCCAGGCTGGCCCTGAACTCACTATGTAGCCAAGGATGGCCTCAAACTCACAGCAATCCTCCTGCCTCAGCCTCCCGTGTGCTGGGATTACAGGCATGTGCTACCACACCGTTTTAACATGCATTATATTCAAGGTTTTCACACTTGAAAATTAAAGGATTATCCTGCGGAATGATGAAGAATAAAAAGCATAAAGTTAGACCTGAGCTGGCATGTAGAATACACCACTTGCTAGATTTTTAATTATGCACAAATTAACCTCTGAACCTGTCCCTTCATCTGCAAAACAAAAACAACATCTATAATAACTATAAAGTCGCTCATGGAATAAATGAATCTAGAGTGCTGAATATACAAAAGGCATGTCCCACCTTGACTAATACCTTACCCTTTATAGTCAAACCTCAAAATCATCTCTACCACTAACAGTCTAGACAACAGGAGAGCTGTTTAACTTCTGTGAACTGCCTTCCTCATTCAGTTCAAATGAAGATCATACTAGCCCTATTAGAGTTTTGACTCCCAAATACACAACTTAATACAAAGCATCTAGCAAAGTACCTTGCTTAAGTCAGGTTCCATTGATATTAAATTCCTTTCCCTTCCTTTCTTCTCAAGTGTTCAGTGTGTGGTTATCAAGTGGTCCAGAATCTAGTAACTAGCCTGACACATATCCAGAAAGTAGGCCATTTTCTGGTTGGAAGCCTTGGTGAATGCACAGTAAAATTCTGACATCTATACTACAAGTATCTCCTCAGTTTCACACTGAAGGGAAGTATTTGTGATTCTCTACTTTTCCACATAGGTTACTATATAATTTTCCTGATCTCATCTTTTCTAGATACTTAAACAGCCTTCATTTATTCTTCAAAGGGATGTTACATTCAGTATGCTCCTTAAGTTAAAAATTAAAATACATGTACCATTTGCATTGTTTTTCTTAGTGGGAAAATTTATAAAGCAGGAATACTTTGTGCTTCCAGTATGATACTCTAAATGTTTAACTGCAAAGAAATCCACTTCAAAAGAATTTATATTTATTCCTGATACCAGTTCAATATCAAAGCATAAAATTCAAATAAATTTAAGGCTGTCATAAACATCAAACCACATTCATGTGAACCTCCTCCCAAAGCTAATCCAAAATGATTTTTCAAACACTAATATTCATCTGCTATTTATTGAGAACTAAGATACACAACTCCTGAAAACACTCAGCTATGTTTAAGTTTAAACAGTAAAACTAAATCATTTACCCACGTATCTTCACCATCCCATTCCCAAATTGGAAGTCAGCCATTTTCAAAACAAATAAGTAACTGTATTTTACTTAACGCCGGAGAAAAGTTGGTAAACACTGAGGTACAGAACTTCTTTAATAAATATTTTATGCATCCAAAGTTTAATAGCTTTGGAAAAAGAAATCTTGTAAAAATTACTCTTTACAGTTATCAGGAGCATCTTCCAATGAAAAGGCTGTTTTCTTAATTTTATTTTTTTTAGCATTCCACAACATGGGCTCCTAAAGCCAACAGTTAAGGAATTACAACAGGAGGTCCTTTTCCTGTTATTCCACAAAGGCTGGGTTATGGAGGGAGTGCTTAATTACTACTGTACCACAGAACTTCTGTGTCAACAGCACATGCTCTCAAAAAAAACCCTACCAAAAAAGTAGGGAGTTTGTGTTTTATTTAATTTATGAAGTCAAATTTCTTTAAAGAAAAATAAAAAGGAATATGCCTCACTGAAATGAAAACAGCACCCTGCAGTGTGTAAACTAAACATTAGATCTAATAAGTGGTTTAAGATCCTGGCATGTGTATGGAGGGCTGCTAGAAGAGGAAAGAATGACACCAGGAATTAATACTGCACTTCAAATACAGGCTACCTTCCATTCTTCGGATCCTGAACAGCAGCCACCATTACAAATGTCAAAATCGATATAGCACTATATACCAGCCACCCGCCTTCTTCCAATACTAAAGAAACCAACTCAGATGTCTTGGTAGTGTCATCACAATTACGATTAAGAGGGAAATGTACTTAAAACTGTACGGAAAATATCACAAATTAAAAGCACTCAATGTAAAAACACAATATAAAAAAGGAAGGCTGCTATCCAACAAAAGGTTATCTGGCCAAATGCCCCTCACCATTCAGGGGCCTTCAGTGAGGACTAAACCTGCTTTTATTTCTCCTTTTTCCTCGTCCTGCTCTTCCCGTCATCCCCCTGAAACTGTGCAGGAAGAGGTGATCTCAGAATCAGGAAATATAAAACCAGGATGCAGGTACCTAGAAGAAGAGGGGAGGGAAGACACCGCTTACCTGTCCCAAAGGCTTTGGCCACCAGCCAGGCCAGATTGCAGGCGATTTTGGCCCTGGAGAAATCGTAGTGGTCAAAGGGCTTGATGGCTGGAACAATGAACGTCTTTCTCATCTCCCTGGGGTCTGCGGCATCCCCCATCGTCACGACGGCTCCGCGGGATGGCCCGGGCTCCAACCTTCACATGGTGTGCCCTCGCGCCGCCGCCCCGCGGGTGGGGAGCTCAGACCATCCGGGCCGGGGCGAGGCCCGCCGGGCGCCGACCGGGACCAGCTCAGCTGTCCGCGCCGCGGGACTCGCCGCCGCCGCTGCCCGCGGGCATAGGAATGTGGCGGCGCCGTGTCCGCGTGTCCGTCCCCCGCCCGCGAGCGCGCGTGTGTGAGCGAGGCCTCCTCCCCTTTGTCTCCGTTCAGTCACGGGGGCCGAGAGGGTGGAGGCTGGAAGGGCCCGGAATGTTAAGGCGGGGGCTGGGGGGTGCCTCTAACAATCACGTTGTGGGAAATGTCCCCGCCGCGGCGATGCCCACATCCCCTGCCTCCCGTCCCCGGCCCTCGGCGACAGCCGACCCTCGCGCCGCGCGCGGGTGGGCGGAGGAACGCGGGGCGCGCGCGCGGCGGGGCGGCCCACCCAGCGCCGCCGGGCACGGAGGAAAACGTCAAAATCACTGCGGCGCCCAGGCCGCCCGCGGCCCGTCCGCCCGCCGCCGTCTCCTCGCTCGGCCGACGTCGCCTCCCGGCTCCTTCCTCCCTCCTGCGGACGGCGTGGACGGAGACCTACGAGAGACCGCAAATCTGAAGCCGGCAGGTCTCGCCTTATCGGTTGGTTTGGGGGTTTTTTTCCCTTTCCCCTCCTGCCGCCCGGCTCCGGTTGTTCCCCTTCAGTCGCCGCCGCCGCTGCGGTTTTCCGGCTGCGGCACTGGATGGAGGAGCAGATGCGGCGACTGCGCGTGCGCCCTGCCGAGGCGCGGCCCCGCCCGCGCTCGCTCCCTCCCGCCTGGATCCCGGCTCTGATCACGGAGCATGCGCAGCCTCGCTCCCGTCCGCGCCCGGGAGCTGCGCGGCGGCCTTCTGAGCGTCTCTTACGGGTGCTCGCTGGAGTGGACGCGCTCCGCACCCCTGGCTCGGGCTGCGACCGCTCACGCTGCGCAGAGTGGTTCGGCCAAGAGAGCTAATACTTATTTAAAGTGGTTACCGTGTGACACCCACTTTGCTGCGAGCCCGAACTGCACAATCGCATTTAGTCCTCGCAGAAACTCCGGAGGAGGAGGCGCTGTCGTGGCTGGCCGTGAAATGACGGAGGTGAGTTAAGTCGTCCGTGGGGTCGAAGATCAAGTTTGAAGACTCCAAACTGTGTTTTGTGGTATTAAAGTACTTTCTTAACTTGATGCTCCCCACGTAAACTTTCTGAGAGAAGGGTACATCCGTCACTGCCCGCCCCCTCCTGTTACCTCAGGTAAAAAGAAAAGCACACATTCTTTCACAAGGTAAATGGGCACCCTTAACGACGTGACGTCGGAAACCTTTATAGGTTCACTTGGTTAAAATCGCCATTTTCCCAAGAGTGGACATGCTTTCTCATATCTCCTTGTTCTGACTCATGTAGTCCCTGTCCATCTGGTTTAGTGTTTGACTTTCAAGTTCTCCACAGTCCTCACTTCCTCCAGGAACCCTACCCTGACAGTAACTGTTTCCTGTTTAAGTCTGCTACATAGTTAACCACCTACCTGTTGTTCCCAGAGCACCATATTCTTTCTCATGCCAGAACACTCGTCATGCTATATGCCAATAATTAATTACTTCTCTGTCTATTCCATTGATGACATGATTTATCTCCAGCACGTATATGATTCTCAGCGCATATTAGTTGCTGAATTAAAGTTTAGGGGCAAAGGGTGAAATCTCATTGTAGTTAACACATACTAAGCTCACTTAACTGATGCCTTACCTTTTTTAACACAATTATTATAAAATCCTGGGTTATCTTCATTTAACAGAAAACTGAAGCTCAGCTAAATTTTTAAATTATCCCATATTGCACAACTAGTGCAGGTAGCCCAAATTGGAACACAGAAGTATCTTATCCCAGAACCTTTAGTTTATAATACTAGGGCCTCCCTATTGTAATCATCAACTCTTAAGATAGAAACACAAGGGGAGGAACTTTGGACTAGTTCCACCAGCAAGCCTGCCCCTTTGGTTCTGTTAATATTAAAAAAAAAAACAAAAACAAAAACACGGCTCCTCTCTGACCCTAGTAAGGCATGACAGACTGATAATCTTTACATGAGATAGAAAAAGAATATCAGAATAATAATATGACTAGCGTAGTTGCCTATGGCAGGTATACTTTTTCAATAATGTAATTAATATTAGTATTTTTCTCATGGGCAAAGCCCTCTGCTAGATCATCTAGATGGTAATAAAATTAACATAGAGAATAATTGTCGGAACCAGTTCATATGATAACTATTTTCATCTATGGCCATTGTACCCTGAACACTCCTGATCTTGTCTGATCTCAGAAGCTAAGCAGGGTCGGGCCTTGTTAGTACTTAAGTGGAAGCTAACTATTTTCCACATCCATTCTATGACCTTCTTATCATCTTCCAATTCTAGAAGCAGGACAGAGGCTCACAGGGCCTGATTTATATCTGAGCCTGGCTTCAAATTCAAGCACAGCTCAGGTCCAGTATGTACACGAATGATAACACAATGTAAAAGTGGTCAGTGTTGTGAGAGAATGTGCAGGGAGGGAGATTGGAAGGTTTCTTGGAGATTTCTATTGTTAAATCTAGTGTTCTCAAATCCAACTTCAACTGAATTCTGAGCACACAAATCATAGAGACCTATACTCTAGAAAGATTGAAGAGCGATACTGAAACAGTTTACATTTTATTTATTTTAACCATCTGCAAGCAAATACCAATACTCCCAAAACCAAAACTCATGCCTGTCCCCTCTGTGTTGCACACGATCTAGCATGATGCTTAACTCAAAGTGGGTGTGTGGTAAATGCATGTTGAATTGCATAGAACATGATTGTAACCTAAATAAAGAAGATGAGGAAGAGAAGGAAATAATGACAATTGTTACAACTCATCTCTTGATTCACCTGCGCTGCTGGGATGGCATTACTCTTACCCCAGTTGGTATGGAGTGTGTTTAGGAATGGAAGGGAGTAAAAGGTACCAAAACAATGAGAAGCTTTTACTTTCAGGGAGACCGGTGAAACAACTTGGGGTCATAGTAGGAGGCTGTTATTAATAGGGAAACACCCTGAGTACAAAGAGAAAGGATTCATTTTCAGAGCGACAGACACTCTTCATAGGGTGTTCTTTGTAACACCTTCAGAATGATCCTTTTAAAGCAAGCTATCTCTGTAGACTATCAGTGTCACAAAGAAATGCTCTCTACTGTCTCCTTAAGATAGCTGACTTTGTTCAAAACAAAAACAGCAATTCTTTGGACCTGCTTGTCCAGCTGCACAGCTATCCCTCTACTCTTTATCTCCAGGCCTAGAGTCTCAGTCATTGGGCAACAGTGACTCTTACTTCTACCCTTAATCACCTTCCTCTCTCTGTTTTAAGTATTTCCTTTTTTTCTGGAAATTCCAAAATATCAGCTACACTACCTTTCTTAGGATCATTGCCTGTTTCTCTGGATAGATTGATTCATAAATTCACTCATTCATCAGCCAGTATTGATTGAGCACCTAGAAGCTGAGGGTGCCGTGAATAGATATTATGAGTTGGATCTGAAGTGTCCCCCCAAAGTCTCATGTGTTGAAGACTTGGTTGCCAAACCAAGATGTTGGTGCTGTTGGGAGGTGATGAAACTTTAGGAGTTGGGGCTTCATTGAATGAAGGATATGCTCTTGAAAGATATGCGGGATTCTGCCCCCTTTCTCTGTCTCTGTGCTTGCTAGTGACCATGAGACCTAGAGACCATGTGAGCTTTGCATCTGCACATGCTCTCTGCTCCCTGCCATGACTTTTTGCATTGCCACAGTGATGGGGCCAAGCAATTATGGTCTCCCAGCAGCAACTGGACAAGCAGGTCCAAAGAATTGCTGTTTTTGTTTGAACAAATTCAGCTATCTTAAGGAGGTGGTAGAGAGCATTTCTTTGTGAAACCTATAGAACCATGAGCCAAAATAAATCTTTTCTCCCTCCTTTTATTATTTTCTAAGACAGGGTGTCTTGCTCTGTAGTCCAGTCTAGTCCTGAAGTCACTATGTAGCTCACACTGACCTTGAAATCATGGCAGTTTTCTTCCTGCCTCCATTTCCCAAATGCTGGGATTACAGACACGCATGACTACATGCAATTTTTCTGTGGTACTGGAGAATCAAACTCAGGGCCTTGCCTGGCAGGCAGTCTAAACCCTAAGCTCTACCTCCAACCCCAAATCGTTCCTCTTTTTAAGTTGGTTTTCTCAGATATCTCAGCCTCGGAAAGCTGACTGACACAATAGGACAGCTGAAGAGCCACATTTCTGGGGAGATAACTCAAGAGACCATATGGCCCAAGCGGCCTAGTTCTCCTTCATCATCATGGCTGCATCTCCAGCGGCTACAAGCCTTGTTTCTTCTCCTGTAGGGATCTTCCATGTACCTCTCAGAAGCCAAAAAATTCTAAACCAGGGAGTACTAGAGCAAGACTTCATATTATTTATTTTAAATAGAAAGCATGAATACATTACTCACATTCAATTAGTTAACAGCCGCTGAAACTTGCTAAGCACTTATTTTCTACCAGTCTGTGATCTACATACACTAACCTAGTTAATACTCATCACAGTCCTATTGTCCCCTTTTGGTCAGTGGAGAAGCCAACAGACAGAAAAGTTAGATAAGTTATTTTGAAACTCAAGGAGCAAGAATAAGTAAACTTTGAATGAACCAGATTAAGAATAGGGACTGGGACCACAACTCTGTAGTCCAGTGTACAAGGCTTTGATCTGCAAAAACAAAAAAGACCGAAGGATAGGAGAATGCTTGACTGACTGATAACAGTAAGGAGTTTAGTTGGCTGGAGGACAGCAGCATCTAATAAGCCAACATGAGATAGAAGAGTCTGTGCTATGCATATGACAGTCTGCTCTTTCTACACAGTGCAGCTTTTATCCCAACAGCTAACAGATTTTTATAAGGGTTACCTCATCAGACTTCACAACAATTCCAGTGAGGCCTGTGTGGTATGATGCCAAGTGTGTGGCTGGAATGACCAAAAGGAGAAGCCAACATAACTTCCCAGAGTCACCCTGTGAGTCAGTATCTGCTCTGAACAGAGGGACATGGCCTCAGATTCCTAGGTACAGCATTGGGATTTTTCTAGATCTCTAAAACAGTTTTATTTATTCCCTACTTTAGCAAATCTACCTTAACCTCCAATAATGAAAAGTTTCTCTCATTTTTAAATACCACTAAAGGCAGGTGAGAGTGTCAAGAGGTACCATAAAGAGCCCTGGGTTAGGGCTAAGGACTCCAAGCTAGTGCTGTTCTGTGTATCTGCTGTATGATTTGGGAAATCCTCTGCTTTTTGATTTCCACTGTTCTGGAATGAGAAACTGGGAAACTTCTAAGATACCTCCAACACAATCAGCCTATAGTGCAAAATAGCATGTAGATATTAGTATTTTACCAAATGATAACTGAAGGTTAAGTTAGAGGTCTAACATTCAGGATTTAAATCTTTAGAGTAGGAGTTACTTTTTTAGAAGCATGATGGGATTATACAGAAAATGTAGGAGAGGTTACTCAGGTGAAGGTGGAGACCAAATCAAAAGAGAAGGACTCTGAAGAGGAGGGGTGCATGCAGCTATTTGTTGGTATATATGGAAATTCTGCTGTGTTAGTTAACACATTAGTTTACAAAGCCTATGTTAAGACAATAAGGGATAGAGTTCTAGACTGGCACAACCAGGAGGGTTTCACTCTTTTATCAACTTAATGGAAACAGTCCATTAAGTCTGCCAGTAGCAGACAGAGGATGATGTGGCTTGCAGAATGTGGGAGATTGGGACGAGATGCAAGAGAGAGAACTCTCACAAAAGATTTCATCTCTGTCTCAAACAAATGAAGTAATACACAGGGACCCTTTATGTCACCAGAAAGATCTCCAAGCATCATATGGAAAAATAAAAAGAGAAAGAGTGGTATGGTTTAGTATGGTTTTTAAATGTATGTATATTTAAAAACCTGGATATTCCCAGAATGATGCATAAGAACCTAGAGGAGTAGATGAGAGACACAGCTGAAATGGGCGCTTGTGCTTGTGTGCTCTTTGATGGATTTTTATTCCTTTTCATTTATATGTGTCCTTATTCGAAGTATCAAATAATAGCTGGGCCCAGTGGCACAGTCTTGCTATCCCAGCTCTGTGGGAGGCTGAGGCAGGAGGGTCACATATTTGAGCTCAGCCTGCGTGGACAACTTAGCAACTTAGTGAGATCCTGTCTCAAAAACAAAAATAAAAAATGGTCATTGGATATAGCTCAGTGTGAATGTCTTGGGCCAAATCCCTAGCACCACCAAAATAATAATAATAATTACCTATATATACTTTTAAAATTGCCAGCTGTCTGCTTGCCTGGTAAGGTAGCTTTTGCTCTCACTAAACTGTTCTCACAAACTCATTATATGACACCTTGTTGTGAGTCTTGAGTCCCTGATCCCTCGGCCTCTGCGGCATGTAGTCCTCATGAGGGCCCCTTTGTCCTGAACACTGTCTTCTCTCTCATGGTGCATGGTCCTCCTGTCAGCACCTGGTTTTCTGTGTCTCTCCAGATCCTCTCTGCTGCCCTTCCATGCTCCCGTGTTTGCCCTCCTGTCCAGCAGAGCAGTACTGTGGGCTCAGCCTTGTTCCCATCTCCCTCCCTTGGTATGACAATGGTCTCTTTATGGTTTTGGCTCTCACCTCCATGCATGTGATGTCCTGATCTCAGCTCCCCGCCCCTCTTCTGCATAACTTCTTAAAGTCTGTTAGATAGTTTTAGCCAGATATAGTTCTAGGATCTCAAATTCAATGAGATCAGAAAAAATAAATTAGGATATTTTGCTCTCTCATGGATTCTGGTGACAGTCTCCCAAATTCTGCTGACTACACTATTCTTGTCTTGCTTAAAATGAGACGTCTTTGAGCCCTCCTTCTATCCCCTCTCCCATCCTACTCTACCAAAATGTGTGCCTGTCACGTCCTTTTATCTTTCTCCATTCCTGAGAATTTTTCATGTTCTTTCACTCACTTCTGTTCATTTCCTCTTTTGGACTTATGGGTTAACACATCAATATTCTTCGTAACTATGAGCTAACTTTTTAGTGATTTGGGGTTTGAGCCCAGAGCCGTCATACTTTGTCACATCTCTAGCTCACTTTATAGTTTTGAAGGGGAGGCAAGAGTCTTGCTAAGTCACTAAGTTGCCCAGGCTGAACTCAAACTCTGTGATCCTCCTGTCTCAGCCTCCCAGAGTGCTAGGATTACGGGCCTGGTTTACTAGCCAGACTCTAAGCCTTAACTTTGATGATACAACAAATATCCATAGTCTGTAAATTTTGGTGATGTCAGATTATTTTTGTACCAGGCCTTTCCCATACTGCATCTTATTTATCTTAATAATAAAAGAGCATGTAATTTAGATATTGGCCTCGTTTTATATGTGGTATGTGAAGATTCAGAAAGATGAAGGGAATTCTTCAAGGATCCATGAGAAAGAACAGAACTAACACTCAGACTTCTAGCTCCTGATTTCTTGTTCAGGAATCTTTTCCTCTCTACTCCCCTGATTGCTTACCAGACATGGTCGTAACATTTGCCTGCACGTTGACAGTTCTCTACAATATGGCCTGTCTTTACATTCATATTTCCATAACACTTCCCTGTAAAAAAATACTTTCCAGACATTGAACATATTTAATCCTTAGCAAAGCTTACTAATTTGGCTTATTTTATTAATCTTCCTGCAAATTGCCTTTTAAGATCCAACGGGAACATTAAAATCTTCCCATCTGTCAATATTGGCCTGCGATGCCACTTCTGCATTTCCCCTGTGCCACACTTGGCTTTCAGACTTGACCTATTTGTGCTCTCCTGTGACATGCTTTATCCTTCATTATCATTCTTTCTGTGATCCATAAGGAAAGAAATGATCTTATTCTACTTCATGATCACCAGCACTGCCAAATACATAAGCGGCCACAGGAAATATTTATCAGATAGATGAATCAGTGTATTAACAGTTAACAAAAACGCTCACACATTCTGGGGCCGTAAGGTAGATCAACATAGCTTAATTAACTTACATGGGAATTAAAAATGAGAGATGTCTAGTAATCCCTAGATACTAGAATATTATGTTTTATTAGAATTTATTCTGAGGAAATGTAGATATTTTATTCATAGAACTAATATTTTTCCTTGGAAGGTGCAGCAGGGGTTTGTTGTGATATTCTTTTTTGCCACTTGTTAAAATGTTTTTTTTTTCTTTTATGAATTAATGATAATAGTAAATGACAATTGCATGTCACTGAACTCTTATTTGGGAAAATGAAAAAAAAGTTAATGTCTTAATATTCTTTCCTCTCCAACATATTAATTCATTCATTTGAGATTTTGGTTGGTTTGTGAAATCCCAAAGTCTACAGGCCATTGACTTGATTAACTGAATCTAAGTGAATTAGTTGTGATTAGCTTCAACTCGTAAACAAAACTAGCTCCTAATATCATTTAGAACAAAGCAAAAATTGCTATGTTGTGTATCCTGTTTGCTGTGGAAAATGTCATTGTTGTAATTTCTGATGTCTTGATATTTAAACAAGTCATGGCATGTGGGCTAAGTTTGCCTTCTGTTTTGGCCTCTAAAAATATAAATCAAATCTTCCTTTAAAGCATTTGCTAAGAGTTATGCTTGAACTCTTGTGGACCTGTTTGGAAACAGATTTTGAACCGTTGATGGTTCATAGGAAATGGTCATTTAGCTCCTGTCACTGTGACCTAAAGACAGCTGCAAAAATATACAGTGCTTCCTTGGGATATTTCATCTTTTTTTTTTAGTTAGGATACAATAGGCTTTTGAATACGTGACTTTGATTAACACAAACAAGACACGGATGCTTCATTTTCCTTATTTTCATTTTCTTATCTGTTCCCCATGTTCCTTCTAACTTTCTAGGTAAAAGAAATGTGACTTCCTATGTAGTTTCTTGTGTTGTTCATTTAAAGGTTCTGGAGGAAACTAGAAGAGGAAAATTACAGCTCCACGTTGAAAATTCAAAAAGGCAAAAGTTTGTAGCACCCAAAATTATATTCTGTACAAAATTTAGATAACTTGGGGTGTTATTATTGCCACATGAAAAACTGTTTGCAGGTTATTCAAAATAAAAGCTAGAATTGGAAAGAAAAGTAACGAAAGGCCTAATGGGTTAAAAATGTGCTGAGGTAGTCCTTTGTGTTTCCAAACTAAAAAAGGTTTCATTAAAAAAAAATGGGAGAAATAATATCTCGTGACTCTACTAATCCATTTTAAATCTTCTTAAGCTCATTTTTTACCTTATTGTAAAACATTTTTGCTATATTAAATTAAGTGAAAACTTCAAGATAATAATAACTACTTGTTAATAAAACTAGGACATTTTATTTATTTAAAAATAAAATTAAAAACCTAAGAATTGCCTGGATATGGGCAAAAAAAAAAAAAAAAGCAAACCGTCATTCCACCATCAAGTGTTATATGAATATCTTATCTTATCATTTGGCTCTTTAATTTGCTTGAAATGCATTTTACAATGTTTACCTTCCCTTCCATAAACCACTTAGTTGTTCTGGTTAACTTCTTAGAGGGAGGGTTGCAATAGGACTTGTAAGCAGAGACATGGGGCCAAGGTTGGGCAGAAGCCAGTGTCTCCTATAGACTATCACCCAAACATTGGGCATTTGGCATGTTATTTTTTCATCAGAACAAGGGAAAAGGGTATAAATAACTTAAGGAACCCTACATCAATTCCAAAAAGAAATCAAACACCAAACTGAAACAAAACCCTCACATATTTCTAATCAAAATTGAGTATATTCTATACGTAACAATCATAATTTTTTTCCTAAGTATAAAAATAAGCCGTGTTCATTTATTTAGCTTAGAAAACACAGAAAAACCAATGGAATAAATAAACATCTAAAATTTTAACAACTATAATTTTATTATTCACAGACATTCTTCATATATACTTCGACTGGTTTTGTGCCACAATAATTTCATATTTTTATATCCCATTTGTAACCTGTTTTTCACACAATAATATTGTTACTATACTTTTGTATCAGAAAATATTCACCCAAAACATTAACTTAATGCATAATAAATTTCTCTGTATTAACGTGTTTTCACTTTGTGCCATGATTATACTATATTTTTATTATCTCTATATTTTTAATGAAATACTGTAGTGAGGAAGTTCCTTACACACATACATCCTTGTCTACCTTACTAATTGCTCTTAGCTGTGCATAAATTTGTTAATAGAACTTCTTGGATAATTTTTGTAAGTCATTAAATTTATATACGATACTACCCTTTATGTAGGTTGGACCCATTTTCATGGGCTTGAGCAATGTCTAGGAATATAAATTTTTATTTGTAGCTTTAAGTTGGTAGGTAGTAACAAATGTCAAAAAATTTCTTCATCATTTTATTTGCTTTTTCCCATATAAATCAATTTCTCACTTTTCAGTTAGAGTTTTCACCTTCTCATATTGATCAGTGTCTGAGTTACTTATTTGTTGCTGTGACTCAATAACCAACATCCGCAAATTTAGGGGAGGAAAGGTTTATTTTAGCTCATAGTTTCAGAAGGTCATAGTCCATTCAGGGGTGGCTGGCAGCAGTGGAAGTACATGGCAGAGACACAGGTGGAGGCAGCTGCTCACGACATCACAAACAGGAAGGCAAGTTGAGACTACTAGTCCAAGGAAAGCAGGAAGCAGTTTATATATCCTTCCAGGTTTCCTCCCAGTGATCAGCCCCTCCTGGACCCAGGTGTGGAAGGTGTAGTTAAACCCCTACTACACGCCTGTAATCCAATTTACATGCCTGAAATCCACCCCTCCAGACTAGACCCCAATCTCCCAACAGCACATGGTTCCATAGACAATCTGTAGTATTCAAATACATAAGACTTGGGGGTACATTCCAGATCCAAAGTGCCATAATCAGCTGATGTGTTACATGTTAAATATCTCAACTCGTTGTCCATGAAATGCATCAAATACTTTCCCTAGTTTTTTTTTTTTTTCCTCTTTTAGTGTTAGTTATAGCACTTTGGGTTGTACTTGTTTTTTTCTGTAGTCAGGTTTCTCTCTCTCTCTCTCTCTCTCTCTGTCTCTCTGTCTCTGTCTCTCTCTCTCTCTCTCTCTGTCTCTCTGTCTCTGTCTCTCTCTCTCTCTCTCTCTCTGTGTTATTGGATGTTGAACCCAGAGTGCTCTACCACTGAGCTACATCCCCATATCCAGCCCTCTTTATAAATATTTATTTTGAGGGCTGGAGGAATGGCACAATGGTTACAGCACTTGCTAGGCAAGTGCAAGGCCCTGAGCTCAATTCCCCAGCACCACATAATGCTGGGCATGGTGTAACATGCCTGTAATCCTGTAATCCCAACACTCCGGCCGAGGTAGGAGGTTTGTCCTGAGTTCATTGCCAGCCTGGACTACACCAGTGAGTTTAGGACCAGGCTGGGCTACAGAACGAGACCTTGACCTACCCCCCCCCCAAAAAAAAAAAGAAAGAAAAAGAAAAAGAAATTTATTTTGAGACAGGGTTATACAAAGTTATCCAGGCTGGCCTCAAACCTTTGATCCTCCTGCCTCAGCCTCCTCTGTAGCTAGGATTATAAGCATATGCCCACTGCTTCCACTTGTCACACATTTAGTTATAAATGTCTACATTAGATGTCAACTTCAAAAAAAGCTTTCTTCTATAACCCATACTGAAGGTTATGCATACATATGTTGTATGTATGAATATATGTATGTATGAATTGATAAACGATCACATTTTTTTCTCCAGACATACCTAGACTCTATTGTTTTGATCATAAGAACAATTTTATTTTAGGTACCAACATGAACATTTTAATTAGAATTATTCCAACTGTGTTAGTTGTGAAGACATTGTTTTCAGAGAGTGCCATTTAGCTGATTAATCAATTTTCTGTATTATGCAATTAAACTACTTCTTTTTTGGCATTTTCTTTTGTTATTTTACTGAGATTATTTTCATTGTTATTTGTTATTTTCCATGTGAATTTTATAAAAAAAGATCTGATTTTTTTTTAGTACAAGTTTCTTGTTCACATCAAATTGTCACAGTAAGAACTTCTATTACGTTCTCTCTTATGGCCATTAGTTTTTTACATATTCACCAATTTATAGCTCTAATTGTGTTGAAAAGATATGATTCTCTAGGCAAAAGTTTTTACTTTAAATCTATTACAACTTTATTGAGTGTGGACCATTGTCTTTTTAATTTTGTATGGCTTATTTCTGCTAGTAATTTTCATTATGCATTAAAGAAAAAAGATCGATGGATTGAGAACTGATGCTATAAATGCAGTTTACTGCTATGCCACATAAGAGGACAGAACGCAGGGACTTTTGGCCAGTCCAGGAAGGGTGAGGTGATAGTTTTAAGTATACCCACAAAGTCTTCAGTAATTCCTCCAAAAGGTGGAACCTGATTTCCCTTCCCTTGAATGTGAACAGGACTAAGGAACTCAGCTTCAAAGAACAAGAAAAGAAGCATAAGGGACAGTATTCATAACTTAGTCGCTGGAAGGCATTTCAGCTTTCTGCTTGCTATCTCTGAAGTAAGTTGCTTGTGGGAAATCCTGCTGCAATATTGGGAGGATACTCAAGCAGCCTGTGAGGATTGGTAAAGAACTGAGGCTGCCTGGCAACGGCTTTATAGGAAGCAATATTGAAAACAAATCATTTAGTCCCTTTTCAGCCTTCTGAAGACAGTGGCCCAGCCAACAGCTGGTGAAAGACTTAGCCACAGTGACTCAGCTAAACTACTGGATTCTCAACCCTCAGAAATAGTATGTGATAGTTCTGGGTTAATTTGTTACCCAACAATGGACACTTGATTAAGGAGATTTAACAGTGAGTTGAGAGGTCAGAAAAGACTTCCTGAAGATGACTCCTGTGTAATTTGATCTTTATTGATGCTATTGCCAGTACTCCTATCTGCATTAGTTCTTGGCCCTACTCACCACACCTTTTCCTTAGGCTCTCAACTCTACATTCTTGTCCTTACCTTTGTTCCCCTCTCCTTCTCTTGCTCCCTGTCTTTTCTCATCCTAGTTGCATAGGAATATAATGTGCTACACAGGGGTTAGAGAAAAAAGCGTAGTCGTAGAACATGCAGAGCGTGCATGAAGCCCTGGTTTTGATCTTCAGCTTGAAAAACATGTTTATCAACTATTTGGGAGATTTTGTGAAAAGAAAACAGCAATGATGATTACATATGAGTACATACCCAAACATATGAATGTGAGTATGGATAATGACCCAGACTTACATCCATGATGCAAATAGACAGTACTCTACCCCTCCTCCCACATTTTCTGTTATTTAAATTTCTACAACAAAATACAAGATAAATATAATTTATAAAGAGAAACGGTCTATCTTGGCTCACAGTTTGGAAGTTACAGTCCATTATTGTTTGGTATCATTGCTTTGGCCCTGTGTTGAGTTGTCTAGTCATGGTAGGAGAATGTAGAGCAAAATGCTTGCCTAATCAGGAGATAGGAACCAAAAGAGGAAAGGAAGAGGTGGAAGTCCCACAAGTCCTGTTTAAAGTATTACCCAGTAACATAAGTACTTCCCACAAAGCATCTCTTCCTAAAAATCCCACTGCCTTCCACTGTACAGATATATCACACCAACTTAACATTCCCTTCCCCTCCTTTTTCATCCTTCCATCTCCTTTCTCATCCCCATGACTTCCAACATCTCACTCACTGGCTTTATTTATTTGCGTTCTGTATTTCTTATATTAGAGAAACCATGTGATATTTGACTTTCTGAGTCTGATTCACCTCGCTAAGAATGATGCTCTGAAGTTGTATCAAATTACCTACAAATGACTCAAATCTCTTTGTCTTTATGGCACAGTAGTACCACATTGTGTACATATACCACATTAGATCAAGCCTTTAATGCACAGGCCTTTAGGGAACATCAGCCTCCAATCTATAGCACCTTCAACACTCTGTTGACTGTTTTTGTGTCCATTGTGGGTAGGCACCATAAGAATTCCAAATAAGCTACTCTGGAAATAGCAATTTTACAGTCACGATTTAGGGAATACTTCAAATCAATTTTATTATAAAACCAGTTATATTAACTAGTCAAATCAGATGCTTGATTTCCACTAATGAACAGAACAAAAAGAATGATCCTCAAACCCTGAAAGTCTCTTGCCAAGAAGAAAATTTGCTGACAGAGGAGAATGAACAACTGAAAACACAAAGTGAAGGCTGTTTGTACTGCTTTTCCAAAAGTTTGCATTGGTGTGCTGACATTGGTTACAGAATTATCCATTCTACTTCTAACTCAATATTTGTAAGAGAAAAAGAATACTTTTATAGGTTATGGTATGATGAGAATTTCAATTTGTTTTCTTGCTCCTGTTGCTCATGTAAATACAGCCTTTTATTGTCTTTTATGTTTCTTTAATAGCTGTCTCAGCAATCTGTCAGCTATAATGTGTTATCTCTTGAGGTAATTTATTTTCTGTCAACTATTTTTCACCAGTCATTTCCACGTGAATATCTAAATGGATAGTATCCCATTTTATGGAATAATTATATGTAATAAAGCAATAAAGCTAGAAAGTATTATGTTTTACTAGAGCCTTATTATAGCATGACTCTACATAGAGCTGTCTCTTCTGAAACATAACAGTTAATTGTAGTAAAAGTTTGCCCTAATGCTTAGTCTGTAAGTGGCATGTAAGCCTAACACCCACCTCCAAATAAGAATTGCCAACATTAAAAAGTAGTATCACTGCCTTAATTTTAAATCTCTTAATGATGATTAAAAGTAACATTTAATTTAGAAAAAGCTTTCCCTTCAGTATTGTTCCAACTGATTAAATGCTGATTTTTTAAAAACTATTGTAATTCAAAGGACTCTAGTGTGTTGTTTTAGAAATTCCTTACAACTGGCAAAAATGCTAAAAATAATGAAAATAATGTCCTATGGAAGGGTAAACCAAGTGACCTCAGAGGCCTTGTTTATCCTTGATTTTTTTCAACACTTCAGAGGTTAGATTACTCACAGTTTCAAGAAACTTTTACAAAATAGTCAGGTTTTGAGTTACTTAAAAATGTACTTATTATTTTAGCTTAGAGCACTAAGTGATGTTTTTCCTACGAGGTGTCTTTTTTTTTTTTTTTTCCTGATTCATCAAGGTCCCAGGTAATTTTTCTTGAAGAAAATTCTCTGGAAACTAGTTACTTCACTTTTTCCAAGGAAATGTCCACACTCTCACTAAATTCCAAATGGAACTAAAATTTCACTACGTAACAAATGCTCGTCAAGAGTATGATTGGTTTTTAATCAAAGGTCTCCTTGAAAACACCCACTTTGCTAATTGCATCCTTTCTCAAAAAAGGGAGAGTGTAACCTATGAAGGGAGAAAAATTAGGCTGTACATAAAATGTTTGATTATTTTTTAAAGTTGGCATGGGTAAAGCAATCCTTTGACACAGAGTTGTATGATGAATTGTGTTCCCGCCAAGTTATAAATCTCAGCGATGAGAAGTCTAAATGGCAAGTTTTGGGCAGGACAGGTGCCCTCGTTGCAGCTCAGTTCCACTTGAACAAAGACGCCTTCATGAATCTACTTGGCCACTTAATGCTGGAGTCTGTCCCCAAGCGAAACATAACACTACAGGAGCTGTTAGTGAAGCTCGTCAGTAGAATCAAAGTCTAGAAGCATAAAAAATCTACCTGGTTTCTCCCTGTGCACTAGACATCTTAGAGACTACAAGCATTCTGACATGTATGTTTAATTAGGAAACAAAAAGTGTTTTGGCTTAACAAAATTAAGAAACTTTAAGTTCCCCATCCCACAGAACCAATTTTCTGTTGCTTGTTTGCTTGTTTTCTTTGATTTGGATTCTGTCTTCAAATATGTAAACACCCCTTAACTAGAAAAGTCGAACAAGCATTTAAAAACCATCACTTTTCAATTTTGTTTTTTTTTTTAATATAAAATGGACATTTCAGTAATCCTAGTGAGACTTATCTGTAGACCAGCTCTTCTCTTGTGGGTTGTAATCTTATTTTGGGGTCTAATGAAAGAAGATTCCTCTTTAATACTTTCTTTAATGAATTTCACACGGTTACTGCATAGAATATTTTGTTGGAAAAAATAATAGCATAAGAATACATTAGTACACATGGCTGGGGATGTATCCCAGTGTAGAATACAGGCTTATCCTGAGTTCAGTTCCCCAGCGCCACGTAAGCCTGGTGTGGTGGCACACACCTAGAATTCCAGCACTCAGGAGGCCAAGACAGGAGGATTGCCATGAGCTCAAGGCCATTCTGGCCTACCTAATGAGTTCAGGACCAGCCTAGACTACAGAGGTAGACCCAGTCTCAAAAAAAAAAAAAAAAAAAAGAATACAGTCTTAGTCAGATGGTGCGTGTGTGCAGGTGTGCACACATGTGCACACACACATGCACAGAGACAGAGGAAAAAAGTATACAGTTCTCAGAACATTTTTTATTTTTAGCTGTTTACTTTTTAATTCCCCATGTCATTTGCCTTTTAAAGTGCCTGAGATGGGAGAAGTGGACTCACCAAGCCTTGTTTTATTAGAAGGCTTAAAAACAGAAGAGAAACACCGTACAGGCCAAAAAAAAAAAAAAAAAGGAACAGCTTATGTCCCTCTGTGGCCACCAAGTTTTAAGTGCTCCTGTCCTGGGTAAGTCCCATGTACTTCCACTTAGCACCCTTGGTGCCATGTGAAGCCCCAGGAGGTAAGAATTACGTGAAGGGGAAGAATCGCTGAGGCATCTCGGGGATGTGGGCTCCTTCACAGTTTCACACTTCACTGCAGAGATACATCCTTCTCTCTGGGTTCTCCATTCTGAGACAGGGTATCCACAAAGACACCCATAACTGAAATTCTGTAGTGTCAATAAATAAAAACACACGAAGCATCTAAATTTACCTTTTGGTGTGTGGTGCTGGTGATCAGTCCCAGATCCTCGCTTATAATAAGTCAAGCACTTCATTGCTGAGCTACACGTTCACCTATAAAATCTGCCTTGTAAGTTTGTTTGTATAATTACATAAGTATTTATCTGATATTAGTTTTTGGTCTGCTGCCTTTCTTGTGGCTTTGTGTGTGCATCCCTTTCACTTTTCTTCTTCACTCTGATCTGTCTCGTGACTCCTCAGCAGTATTTCTTCCTTTATCCTCTCAGCCTGTTTCACCTCTTTCTTCAGTAAAAGGTAGGCTCTTGTTGTGCTGTGAGATGTCCTCAAGGTATCATTTTTATAGTCCTGATTGGAGTCTGTGACTTATTTTTAGTGCTAATCACTTTAACAACACTGTGTTCTTTTGGCCCCACTTTGGAGTCAGATCTTCTGTAGTGAAAGAGCAAACTTTAACATCTTTTTACACTGCTTCTTTTCCCCTTGCTTTTCACGGTAGAGCTGGCTATAAACCACAAAGAGCACCCAAATGAGAGCCTGAACATTAGGTTGCCTTGAAATTTCCTCCACCAGATTAAGTAGTCCACTACCCTTCATCTCAGTGTATTAGCTTGGGTTCTTTCAAAAGGCAGAATTTACAAATTTTATAACAAAAAGGATCTGTTAGGGCTTACAAATCTGATAGAGTTAGTACAAGATGGCTGCTCCGCCGTGAAGTAGATCTCTCATCAGGGACTGCAGGACACCCACTGAGAGTCTGCTACGGATCTGGGATCTCGGTTGTTTAAAGAACAGTGGCGAAGATTGTATCCTGAAGATCAGCGACTGAAGATCAGCCACAGGCAGACAGGCACAAGTGGAGACTGGAGCGAATCTGTGCTGAACATCTACGGAATGGAGCAAGTGGGAATCTGTAGACAATTGCAAGGCTAGAGCTTTCCCAGAGGAAGAAGCTGTAACAATATCCCTTCTTCCTTCCTTTTATACTGTTGGAGTTGGCCACTTGGGCCTCCCACGTCTGGGTGGGTGTTTTTCTCTCATTGGCCAGCTCACAAATTACTCACACTCTAATTCAGGCTGGTTCTCAATTCCCAATCTAGGCATGGTTCTCAAACCCTAATCCAGGTGTGGTTCCTGATTCCCTCAAGTTGACACTAATCTCTTCAGCAGTCACACTGTTTCAGTCAAAGTCTCTGGACAAGGGTAAAACGCCAACACACTTTTTGCTGGAACGTAGCACTCATGGTTTCCAGACCATTTGCCAATAAATTCCTTCCTGTCTGAAACTTCTTGATCCCAACCTTTCCAATCTCTGGCACCAATTTCTGCCTTAGTTACTTTTTGTTGTATTACAATGTACCCAACGATTCATAACTTAAGGGAGAAAAGATTTATTTTAGCTCACAATTTCAAAAGGTCTCATCCATTTATTGGTGCTGGCAATGGTGGAAACACATGGCAGGGGCCTAGCTGGAGGAAGCAGTTCATGGTATGGCAGAGAGCAAGCCAAATGAGTGATGAGTAGAAGTAGTGTATACCCTTCCAGGTCCTGGCCCAGTAATGCACCCTGTTGTGGCACAGATCTGGAATGTCCCCCAAGTGTCATGTATTTGGATATTAAAGATTATTTATGTAGAGCCGTATGCTGTTAGGAGATTGGGGCCTGGTCTGGAGGGGTGGATTATGAGCATGTGGTAAACTGTGGGTGTGTGGTGGAGGACAAGTGTGTGGCAGATTGTAGATTGCAAGTGTGTCGGTTGGATTACAAGTATGTGGTAGATTAGGATGAAACACTGAGGCTGGATCCAGTAGGTGCTGGTCACTGGGACAGGACCTTTCTTCCTTCCTTCCTTCCTTCTGGGAACTAACTTGGCTCCATGTTTGCAAGGCTGCAAGCACCTGCCTCTACCTCCACCTCCACCTCCACCTCCACCTCCACCTCCACCACATGCTTTCACTGTTGCTGGCTACCCATGAATGGACTGTGACCTTCTGAAACTGTGAGCTAAAATGAATTTTTCTTCCCATAATTTGTGTGTGTTGGGCATTGAGTCACAGCAATGAAAAAGAAACTAAGACATATACCTTCTAATCCAAGTCCCAGTTATCTGCTCCTACCAGGTCACACACCCAGTAATGTTCCTCAGGTCTATAATCTACTACGTGTCCCTAATCTACCATATGACTATAAACCATTCCTCCCTATCAGGCCTCACCTCTTAGCAGCGAATGGCACCATAGCTATTCCACAGCATCCGGATACATGAGGCTTTTGTGGGACATTCCAGATCCAAACATAACACAGATTCTTGCTCTGTAGCCAGGCATGTCTTGAGCTGACTCTGTAGCCCAGGCTGTCCTCAACTCACAGCACTCCTCTTGTTTTAGCTTCCCAAGTACTGGGATTACAGGCATGTACCACCATGCCCAAATTCTGTGGTGCTGGAGATTTGAAGCCAGGGCCTTGTGCTTGCCAAGCAAGTACTTTTACCACTGAGCTATGCCCTCAGCCTCTCTACTGTTTTCTTGAGGATGGGCATCTTAGAAACTATGAACCATTTCACATATTGTCTAGAGTTTCACTTCTGTGTTGTTTTATTATCCCAAATCAACTATTATTCATTATTGCTATTGTTTCTTATAAAACAGTATTTGTCTAGTCTTACCTACTTGCTCACTGTTTCTTCTTGGAGTTTTGCCTCTTCCCTTGGTGTTGGGAAATCAAACGCACAGTCTTACATATGCTAGGCAAGTGCTCTACCAGTGAACTACGTTCCCAGCTCCCTTTCTTGCATCTTTCTGAGATTATTTTCCTTTGGCTTATTGGACATATCTTAATAAAGATTTTTTGAGTGAGGTTCCTGGATTGATGAACCCACTCTGGCTTTGTTTGCTTGGAAAGAAAATTCTTTGTTTCATTCTCACTCTCCAGTAATAAGTGCCTATACAAGAATTTCAAATTATTGTTGATAAGAGCTTGAAAATATCATTCCATTGTATTGTTGTTGCTGTTGAGAACTTTGTTCTTATTCGATTTGTGATTTTTGTATGTATAATTTCCTTCCTTTGGTCACTTTGAAAACTTTATCTATGATGAGCTAAAATTACACCATCATACGAGACCTTTTGAAATCTTCTGAGCCTCCCTGTGATTCCCAAACCTGAGGATTTGTGTATTTTATTATTTGGTAGTGATAGTTCTCAGCCATTGTCTTAATGCTATAGACAACTTCCAGAACTTCCTTATGGATGTCTCATATCATCACACATATCTTGCAGGGCATGGTGATAAATGCTTTTTTGTGTACAAAAACATGCAAATATTCACTTTTCCTGTGGTATAAAATTTAACACTCACAGTAAGCTGCTTGTACGGATGTGCTTAGACACCAAGTGTTAAAGCTTTACACTAGAGGAAAAGTGAATGTTAGTACTGCTTTTTACACATGAAGACTTTGTCTTGATGTGCTGCAGAAGCTGAAGAGCAGCTCTTTTTCCTCTTTGAAAAAGTGAATAGTGAGGTTGATCTATGAGTAATAGGAGCCCCTGAGTATATCTACACAAGAGAGAATAGAATCAGACTTTTGTTCTGATAAGATTATATTAGAAATAGAGATTAAAGTACAGGGTGGAGCACAGCACTCTATTAGCCAGCTTGTGATTGCTGTGACAAAATGCCTTACAAAATCCATTAAGAGGAGGAAAGATTTAATTTGGTGATTTCAGAAGTTTCAGTGCACAGGTTGCTGCTTCCATTGATGTTGGTCTCTGATAAAGGCAAAAATATGGCAGAAGGGCACAGCAGAGGGAAAGCTGCTCACTTCCTAGCAGCTGGATGACAGAGAGAATGAATGAGAGGGGGAAGGAGAGAGAGAGAGAGAGCTCAGGAGAGGCAGGAGTGGGCTGGGGACACAATAGAGTACCTACGGTCATGCCACCCTCACCTACACCCTTCAGCTAGTCCCTACCCCCTAAGTTTTCTCCATCTTCCAATAATGCCATCAAATTATGAACCCATTGGTGGATTAATACACTGATGGAATTTGGTCCCTTGTAATCTAGTCACTTTCAAAAAGCCCCATCTCTGGACACGTGAGCCTTTTAGATGACATTTGAGATCTAAACCAAAAAAAGTACTAAAGTATTGGTTCTGAACCCTGAAAAACATTATAAGGCACATCTAGTGGTACAGAGGCTAATGATAAGCAGAAGGCATGATCAAAATATACACTGAGTTTTTTTAATTTTTAAATTTTTCATTATTATTTTAAGTTTTTTATTAAACCTTGCAGTTATTCTCCTTCAGGATACTCCCCCTTGCTTTGAAACCAATGATCCTGTTTTTCTTGTCACTTTCTGGAGCAGTTCTGGAAGGCCTCTTTCATGAGTGCCTTTTAGTTTACTGTACAGTGTTGTACAGTAGAATGGATAACACTTCATGAACCACTGGTTGGAGATGGGGTGAGGAAGAGGGCACTGAGGAGAGATTCCTTAGGTGAGAATGCTTTAAACCAGCATCAGTGAACCCTACATGGTAAGCAGGATTCTTTGTTTTGGTTTTGGTTTTATCCCAAATGGATGAATATATAAACCATTCTCTTAGGAATTTTTAGGAATTTACATCATTCTTTCTCTAGGTGAATTGTTATATATCCACAACTCCATACTCAAGGATGGAGATGTTTTCAAAGACAGCTGGTGCTAAGGATGAGCCATGTCAGTCTCAGATTCTACATAGCTTAGCACTTGGAAAATTTTACATGGGAAAGGTGAATGGGAAGCTTCATAGAAAAAGAATATTAAAAATCTGGAGCTGAGGAGTATGGCTCAGCTGTTAGAGTGCTTATATAACAAGCACAAGGCCCTAGGTTCAGTTCCCCAGCAGCACATAAGCCACATATGGTGGTGTATGCCTGTAATCCTAGCACTTGGGTGGCTGAGGCAGGATTTCTATGTGTTTGAGGCCAATCTGGGCTACAGCTTATAGTGAGCTGAGGACCAGCCTGGACTACAGAGTGAGAACCTGTCTCAAAAAAAAAAAAATACAAACAAAAAAACATTTGTTCAAATGTTACAAAAATATTTGACTAGGTACCCATGTTACTTCTGCAAGGATTTGGAAAAAAGCTCATGCAAGTGAGTAACCCCTCAGCCAAAACTTCATTAGTGTCATGGTAAGTGCACCATTTGCTGCAGGTCATTCAGGATAAAGGCATGGAATCTTCTCCCTTTCTCCAGATTTTGTTTGCAAACTTCCTTCCGGATTAAACAAACACTGGACTGTGAAGGATGTTTAAATAGTTTTTTACACAAACCACTGGTGATAAACTTAAACCACTTTGGATCAGAGGGTAGACATGCAGTGCTCCAGGCTCGTATCCTTCATCTCCTTTCAGGTAACAAGAACATAAGAACACGGGACATCACTGTTGCGACCTTCAAATTGTCCTCTGGTTGAAGATCCCTTTCCTCAAGCCAATCTGCTCCCTTCTCTACCAAGTCTCTTTTTTAAAAACTCCTCTTTCTAACATTTTTACGTGCCTTCCATTTTCCAAAGTATCCCACCTCCTCATCAAAAACTAAGTCTCCTTTAGTGCACAGTAGACTGCAGAGGTTTGCCCTCTAGGACAGATGAAGTTCTCTCCTCACTCCCAAGTTCTCTCCTCACTCCCAAGTCTTCTGTTGGATATGGAGATGTGGAGAACTTGAGCCCACATGAGCAGGAGAGAAAGAAGAATATTGTTCCCCCTTGGGATTGCTCTATACTTTATCTCTAAGTTTGAGGACACATCCATCTTTCTCCAAACCTTTCATCTGATTTGCAAGGCATGACTGTTTCTACCACTCAACCAACTTGATCAGCACCTGCTCTACCCTGGTAACATTGCAACACTCTCTTCTATTATATTAGCAGCAAAGAATACCTGCTCCAAATCTAGGACTGTGAGACTGTGTGAAGGTGTGGAAAGATGGAGGTGCAAAGAGAATTCAGTTTTCTGCATGTTGAGTTTGAAATCTCTGTGGCACTTGTAGGTGCTGACATTAAGTAAATTTTCCATTGAGGTATATATTATTACTTTCATTTTGAAGATAATGAAAGAGAGACATAGAAAGCTTAAATGATCTCGATACAGTTATACAGCTGATAAGGTTTCGATCCACCACTCAAAATGTGGCCATCTGTCTGCAGAGCTTGTGCTCACAGCCATTTCACTACATTCCCCTCTCTTAAGAAGCTAAGCAAGGGAAATTTCAGAAAAGGAATCGAGTATTTAAAAAATTGGTCAAATTAAATTTAGCAGAGTTTATTTGATCAAAGAACAATTTATGAAGTGGGCAGAGAACCAGGAGAGATTCATATAGACCCACCTGGCAGCATGAGTATGCAGCATTTATGGATAGACACTGGCAATTGATAAAATTTTAGAAAATGTCCTGGGCTGGTGGAATGGCTCAGTGGTTAAAGTGCATGCTTAGCAAGTGCTACGTATCTGAGTTTGATTCCCTAGCACCACATAAGCTGGGCGTGGTGGTGCACACCTGTGATCCCAGCACTTGGGAGGCCAAGACAGGAGGATTTCGGTGAGTCCAAGGCCAGCCTAGGCTCCATAATGAGTTCAAGACCAGCCTGGGCTGCAGAATGAGACCCTGTCCCGAGAGAGAGAGAGAGAGAGAGAGAGAGAGAGAGAGAGAGAGAGAATATCCTGATAGTTTCTCTCATAATGTTGAGGCAGACTCTTGGATACATGGAAGAACCTACAAGAAGCTGAGATAGAAAACTCTCCAATATAAGCCATGAGAAGTAAGGAAAATGATGTAAAATTATTTTATATTTATTTAAATTTAGAACACTTATCAGAAGTGTTTATTCAATATATCCTTAATATAGTTTTTTTTTTTTCCAGTGGGAATTGAACCCAAGGCCTTGAGCATGCTAGGAAGTGCTTTACGACCAAGCTAATAGCACCAACCCTTATAAGGAAATGTAGAATTATATCAGTTCAGCAAGTATTAGTCTTTCTGCTATTACTCTAGTGCTAGCCATAAAAAGGTTTTCATTTTGTGTATCTATAATGGAAATGAGAAAAATCATTGTAATGCATTTTAGCTCATTTCTAAATGTTAAATATTAATTAGAGTTGTTTTACCTAAATTCTAACTTGTATTTTAAAGGGAAGTTGGAATTATTTTCTTTATTCACTGTTTAGAGGAGGGCATTTTTGACAGAGATGAAAATATTTATTTTACTTGTTTACATACTGCATCCCTTTCACCCCCTCAAATGCCCTACATTCCCTTTGCCTCTCCACAAAGTCCATGTTCTTCATTTCTTCCATCTGTCTTTTGCATTTTTTTATGGCCTGGGTTTTCTCATATTAGAGAAACCATACAGTATTTAACCTTCTTTATTTGATTCATTTCACCAAGCAAAATAGTCTCAAGATACAACCATTTTTATCGGAAATATTTTGTATGTTTAGATAAGATACGTGAAATTATAATCATTCTTTCTGATAGCAAATATCCAAGACTTGCACTTAGATACAAGTTTGCCTACCAAACTTTTAAACAACTTAAGTATATCTACAGTAACAGTAAAAACTCCGAATAATGCGGTTGGGTGTTTCATAAATGGGACTTAAGTGTAGGAAATTTTACACGTCTAGGATATAAAGAACTGTCTCATAAGATTGTTGTGCTTCAACAATTCTAGTTGCTACAAAAACTGGAAAAAATATTAAAAGTCTTCCTTTTTAATTTCATAGAGAGAGAGAGAGAGAGAGAGAGAGAGAGAGAGAGAGAGAGAGAGAAAGAGAGAGATTGAGCTCTAACAATTATCTCATGCTTTAGGAGAATGCTGGATTTTTTTCTCAATATTTATCTAAAAAATTTAGAATCCTAATTTCTTCTAGCCCAGGTGTTAAAAGAGAACTTGTTGACTTTTGGGTTAGCTTGTCATTGTTGACTTATGAGGCATTAATGAATTTAAAGAGTGAAAATTTTAATGAATATTTCAGGATTTCTTCCCTTAAGCACATTTTGCTGGTAGATAGGACATGCTCCAATTTACAAAGAAATGTGTTCTTTGGAAAAATTAAATATTTATCATACATATATTGAAAATGATTTTTAGTTTTTTTAAATAAAATACTCATGTGTTCATACAAATACAATGTATGGAACACAGGAATCCATAGTCAGATAACAAATGCAGCAATTGTTAATTGAACCCCAACACAAGAATAAAGAATCATAGCTTTTCTTTTTTTCTTTTCTTTTTTTTTTTTTTTTTAAGACAGAATCTTGCTCTGTAGCCCAGGCTGATCCTGAACTCAAAACTCACTGATTTACCCCAGGCTGGCCTTGAACTCAGAACAATCCACCTCCCTCAGCCTTTCAAGTGCTGGGATTACAGAAAAGCATCCCAGCTTTAAAAAATGTTAGGGGCTGGGGCCGTAGCTCAGTAATTAGCATTTACCTAGGAAGCATGAGACCCCAGGTTCGATCCCCCACTATCACATAGCTGGGCCTGGTGGTGGCACATGTTTATAATTCCAGCACTTGAGAGGCTGAGGCAGGAGGATTGCCATGTGCCCGAGGGCAGCCAGGCTACACAGTGAGTTAAGGAACAGCCTGAACTACTGATCCTGTCTCAAAAAACAAAAATAATAATAATGTTCAATATTAGTAAAAGTCGACATAACAAATAGAAACATTAAAGCACACATGCTAAAAAACAAATACCAGTAGTAACTTCAACAAATATTAATAAAAAGGAAAATCCCAATGCAATAGAAGTTGTTATTTTTCCCATTTTATCGATACATGTAAGTGCAAAATTTAAAGTTTACGTTGATCATGAGCATTTTGTGCACGTGCATATCTTGGCAAGGTCACAAGACCTTCCCGCTCTCCTTCCGACCCGGTCCTTACCCACCCCGCTCCCATTATTTCCCATGAGATAATTGTGAATATCATTTGATATTTCACTTTGTGCTTCTGACTTAACTTCACTAAGCATGATGTTCTCAAGCTTCTTCCATTTGCCCGTGAAAGCCTCCACGCTGTTGGACTTTATAGATGCATAGTATTCCATTGTGTATAAATACCACAGTTTATGTATCCACTGGTCTGCTGATGAGTATTTTGGTGTCTTCGCATTTTAGCTATTGTTAGTTGTGCTGCTGTGAACATGGGTATACATGTATATCTGTTATGTGTTGTTTTTAACTCTTTTAGGAATATTCCCAGGAGAGGTATCGCTAGATCAAAGGGAATAAATTTATTTCTAATCTTTTGAAAAACTTCCATACTGCTTTCCAAAGGGGTTGTACGAATTTACTTTCCCACCAGCAGTGCAGGAGGGTTCCTTTCTACCCTCAGCCTCGCCAGCACTGATTACTATTTGACTTGTTGATACAGGCCATTCTCTCTGGAGAGCTTGCTTTTCTTCAGTTCCCTGTAAAGTCTGCTTATGAGCCTCCCAATAGAAGTTTTTATAAAGTTTTTTTTTCTACTATTATTTGTGCCCAGAGCCTTTGCACTGAGCTACTTTTCTTTCTTTCTTTCTTTCTTTTCTTTTGAAACCAGATTTTGCCATGTTGATAAATTACTTCAGCTGGGCTTGAATTTATAATCCTCCTACCTCTGCCTCCCAGACTGCTGGGATTACAGGCCGCACCAGCAGACCTGGCTGTATAAAATCTTAAAAGCAAATGTAGTTTATGCAGATACTTAAAAAGAGAAAAAAGTTGGCATAAAACAAGTGGCAAAATATGATAATTTGGAGGTATTTGGAGGTAAAGTGAAGCTGATTGGCTTCTGGCCTCTTGGTACACATTTCCCTTCCCTAGCAGCATCTCCTTTTCTTTTGAGTTATTACATCATCCATATTTGGTAACCAGGGGCCTGTCCTGCCCTAACCAGGGTGGTCTCTGTCACCTGAACCATGCCTGTTAGTGGCTGAGGCAATCATAAGGATGCACTTTATGTTGCTCTAGCCACTAGGAACATAACTGACTCAAGGTCCCAGGTCCTGCCTTTGGCCAGAGGCCACACTTAGCCCAGAATGTTCCTGGCTTGTGACAAATCTAGCAAGACATTCTTGGGAGACACACAGTCTTCTCTGATAGGTCACTTTGATCTAGAACTTGCCTGGTGCCTCTTCATATCTTGCTTGATCTGCATCTAGGACATGCGTGTTGCAGCCGTCCAGTTTTCTTCTCTTTCTCCTTCACTCAGGGTCAGATTTGCATCAGAATCTGATGACTTTCCAAACTCTCCAGCTCCGTCACCGTCACCACTCCCTCTCACATGATTGTCTCCTCAGATGATACTTGCATGTTAATTCTGCCATAGTCACCCCCACTCCTCTATACCCAAGTCTGAATCTTGACCACAGGGACAGAGACTGAAAACCATCAGAATTCATGACATTAGAGTCATTAGGAAGGCACCACAGGGCCCTTACCATGAGACCATTTCTCTGAGTTCTGCTTCCTGGATTTAAATAACTCTCGTTGTGCTGACTCATTCAAAAACTGGGCCCTCAGGACACTTGGTTCTGTGAATTCCTAATAACCTACCAGTAAAAGCATTTGTACTGAGATTAGCCTATATCTCTTTGATATTTGAAGCCAGACTTCAGTACCTACAGGCTAACAAATATCTCAGTTAAAGAATCGTCATATAGTTCTTTTGATCCTAGCAGTGTGGGAGGCTGAGGTAGGAGTATCCCAAGTTTGAGCCTAACTTCATGCCCTGTGTCTCTGTCCATAACACAGGACTTTTAAACTCTGCGTAACTTTGAGATACATTACCTGAAAGACTTCATGGTAAAATGAAAAATGAAAAAGGATAGGATTGTGGCTCACAAAAGCAATGCATTTGAACAGATTCTTGCATTGTAGTTTCTTCCTGTAGTGAATATTTAACAGATTATTAAGTTGTAATAAGCAAAGGGGAAATTTTGTGTCAGTTTTTTAGAAAGCTGTCCTATCACTACATGTAAACGTGGTAAAATCAATCACAAAACATTCAAGAATTAATAAAACATACTTATCTTTATTCTCAAAAGAAAAATCAATAGCTCCAGAGAATGAAAGTACTTTACCACTGTGAATATCGGAAGGATTCACTTCCATCACCTGTGTTCATTCCGACAGAAACTGAGTCATTGCTACCTTAAAAATGTTTTTTGAAAAAGCACCTCAGGACAGCTGTGCAAGGCATGGCTAATTCCACAGTGGTGTGTTTTAGATGATGCATGTTTGGTTCATACCAGCTGTGTCAATGCAGACAAGACCCCCTGCCCAGTTCTCCCCACATCCACAGGCTCTAGGCAACTTTTTCTTACGTAGAAGTCAGAGTTCAACATCAAGTTTCTCTGCCTATGTTTTCCACCTGCCATAAGATGGCCAAGGCCAACTTAGCAGCTTCTAGGGAAGAGAAAAGGTAGGACAGGTACAAGACCCTTACAAGACCCACTCTGTCCCCATCTCTCTGTCTATAACACAAGATGAGACTTGATCTCATCTTGGTGATCTCACCCTGTAGCCCAGGCTGGTCCTGAACTCACTATGGAGCCCAGGCTGGCCTTGGCCTCAGGCCAGTCCTCCTGCCTCAGCCTCTGCAGTGCTGGGATTACAGGCATGTGCCTCACACTCAGTTTTTGTGGTGCTGGGGAATCGAACTCGGGTACTTAGTGCTTGACTTAGCGCTTGCTATGCAAGTGCTTTAACTGCTGAGCCATTCCTCCAGCCCCAAGGACTTTTAAATTGAGGATAACTTTGGGATATAATATCTGAGAGAAAAATACGTCTTAGGTGTCAGCAAACAAAATGGAAAAAAGTAACATGTAAACTAATAGAGAATTTGAAAATATGTCTAATTAATCTGAATATTTTGCTTGGATTTTTATTAAACTCTGTAATAGACCTATCTATTACTATTGACTCCTTAGTTTGACTTACATCAGGTCAGTGAATATTGTCTGCTGCCTGAGGCAGAGAGAGAAATGATTTGCCTCAAGCCATGCAGTTATTAGGCAATCACTCGTGTCCTGACTTGGCATCATGTTTATTTCTGTCACTTCACAGAGCTTGTCAGAACAGAGCCACTACTCAGGCAAGAACCCTTTGTGGAAGGGGAAAGAGACTTAAATATAATCATCTTACTTTTCATTGAATATTTTGACCATATTTTCAAAATCTCAAATCAGAATGCTTATTATGACAAAATATTTTCTTCTGGTTTCAGAATTAATATATGTGAAAGAATTTGCAGAGATAAGATCATTAAATCAAATTTAGAAATTTAACTTGACAACTTACTATAACTGAAAGAATGAAAGTAGCAAGAAAATGGTGAGAAAACCCAAGACTGCTCTCAGCATCTCTGGTACTCTGGTATATCTGCAGCACATGCAAAGCAACTCTGTCCTTCGGACATTTGGTGTATTAATCTCTAGTGAATATAATAATTGTTATATTAAAAAAAGAAAAGGAAGAATCAGCATAGGTATGGTATCCAAATGGATTAGTTACCGGGGAACAACAGATTAAAGTTTTTCTGTCATTTGATTAATAACATTCCCCTACAGAATACTGTAAAAGCTTTCAACTAATCTGTGCTTTTACCGTTGTGCTCTTAAAGTCTCTAAATATTTCTTCCAAAGAAATCTTGTTGAATAAACTAAGTCACGTGATATTACTCCTCTGCTGTAAACTTTCTAGCAATTCTTCTGGAGTCAAAAGATTAAGACTTTCTCAACAGTAGAAGGCCCCGCAGGAGCTGCAACCACCTCTGACTTCGGTTTCTGACTCTTCATTCCTTGCCTCCAGCCACACTGACTTCCTTGCTGTTCTTCCCATGTACCAGGTCTGTCTTTGTATTAGGATGTGGAGGTTTTTGCCCTGGAAAACTCTGGAACATTTTGCCCCTGGACATTTACATGATGACCTCTTTCACCTCTATCAAGTCTTTTCTTAATGAGTACTTTACTCTAAAATGTTAAGTTCTTTCTGCTCTGGGCACTTTCAATACTCTTTTATCATGCTATATATTTTTTCATAGCTCCTAATATCTTCTTAAATACCACATGGTTTCCTTCCTTACTCTGGGTGTAGTTTGTAGCCTTCCTTCACTGGAATCTAAGCTCGCACACCAAGAGCACACACAGATGCTGGTACATAATGGGCACTCCGTATTTATTGAATAACAGATTGACAGAATAAATGAATGAGAAGCTGTTAGCTGACATCTGTGGTACTGCAGAGCTCACTGGTCAATCCCAAGTGCCCCTTAGGTTCTGTGCTTAAAATCAGCCGCTCCATCACGATGTACTGTTGCAGACCCCTTGTTTGACGTCATTATTGCTTTCTGTGCTTTCTGTGTCTGTACTGTTGACCTTTCTTTGACCTCCTTGCTTCCAAAGACCTTTTCACCAGGTAACTGATCCCCCAGGCATCCCTGCTCACTCTATTCCCCAGCATCACCTATACCCTGGGCATCTCTGCTCACTCTTGATGTCTGAGTTTGCTTCTCCCTGGCCCTTCATTGAGGTCAGAGTCCTAGACCCTCTGCCACTTGGGAGGAAAAACTTGTTGTTTGATATATTGCCATAGTTTTAAACAACCAACCGGGGCTGAGGGCATAATTCAGTGATGAGAATGCTTGCGTAGCAAGTGCAAGGTCCCAGGTTCGATACCTCAGTACCACTAAGTGGTGGCATGGCACGGTGGCTCAGGCCTATGAACCCAGCACTTGGGAGGCAGAGGCAGGAAGATTGCTGTGAGTTCAGGACCAACCTGGACAACTGAGCAAGACCCTGTCTCCAAACAAATAAAACAAAACAAAATAAAGAACTCAAGGGACAAGTGAAGGATTGGCTGACCAAACTCAGGCAAAGATGATAACGGGTGACCTGGATATTTCCACTTCTAGGCTTGTTTTCCAAATGATCTAGACAAGAAATAACCTGGCAAGTAAAACTCACCAAATAATATTGTCTTTCATTTTAGTTCATATGGTGGTAGTTTCTTGTGGCCAAGTGAGTCTATTTGCTTTCCTTGAGAGTGAGTGTTGATCTTGTCCTCAAAGTACTTTATTCTCAATTAGGGCACAGTAGACTTCTTGTGACTAATACAGAGTCAGGAAATGGAAATTAGGCTAGAATATTTAACCTTCAGAGAATGAGGGGCTATGAGTCAAGGCTTCACTTATAATGTTTAACTTCTTGAAATGAATCACAACTGGTTTGTGGGTCCAGCTATCCTAAATGGCTGATATCTTGATATCATAATTGACAAGAGTAAAAGAGAAAATCCTTTGAGAAACCAGTATCCTTTCAGATAGACTTTTTTTGCTGTAACTCTCCAGAAATGATCTTAGAAGTAGCTAATGAGACATAATCAGCTTTACAGAGTAACACAATTAACATCATCTCATTTGGCTCTGCTAATATGCTTAGTGATTATGCAGAGGAAAACATATTGTTGTTTTCATTTTTAAAAATAGAGAAAGTATGCCAGGCCTGGTGGCACAGGACTGTAATCCTAGACTTTGGGAGGTGGAGGCAGAAGGATCCTGGGTTCAAGCCTGGCCTGGTCAACTTAGTGACTTAGTGAGACCCTCTTTCAAAGTCAGAAATTTAAGAAAAGGGTGGAGATGTAGCTCAGTGTGAAGGCCCTGCGTTCCATCTTCAACGAAGAGAGAAAGAGCGAGAGAGATTAGCACAAACCCTCGTAGAATCAAATCAATGATTTTGATTCCCAGCTCACCAGTAGAGTAACTTAAGGGCAATAGGGACATGGGTGAGGGCTCCTTGAAGTGGGAAAAGGCTGAAAAAAGGAAGAGGTCAATAACTGAATTGTCAGCACTACAACACTCCTCACAACTGTTTACCAAGATCTAATACGAGACCAAAAATAGTAATTTGAATAATTTCCCTGCCTTCAAGGAGCCTGTAATGAGACATAGGGCAGAAATATGAAAATAGAAAGGCTAGATGTAGGCTGACCACATTTTTCAAATGAATACAGTTTGTGTGCTCTAAGAGTACTCATGGAGATAGTATTTTATGTCATTAAAAATCAGTAGTAGGGGACTTGAGAACAAGAAATTCATCAGAATTTGGGCTGGCTAGTTAGGCTCTGTGAAGTGAATAGGCCTTGAAGAAAAAGCCTTTAATGAGCACTGGGGTGGAGACAAGTATAAAGGAGGCTGGCAGGGCATTCCAAAGGAGCGAAGTCATGGGTGTGGAAAGTCACATGTAAATTGGTTGGAATGGAGGGAAAAGTAAGAAATAAACTTGAGAGTATTGTAGGGACCACATGGTAGAGTACCTTGACTGCTGATGAAGGAGGCAGGACTTGAAAGGTTGACATTGGTTGGATATATTTAGGAAACGATTTTATTTACTATCTTTTCCCTTCAAAAATACTCTAAATAGGATTTTCTTTTTTTCATTCTTTATTTTTTAAAGCAGATTCTATAACTTTCAGGACAATTTTAAGGTTTAATACTAGATCTAAATTAACATTCCAGTTCTTAATGCATACAGCAGCTCTCTCTTGCCCTACACTTAAGCCAGACCTGTGGTTTGGAAACCAGCAGTGGGTGAGAGGTCCGATGTGTTCCTGCTCCATCTCCTCTCCCCAGTGATTCTTGCTGCTTTGGGTCTGCGGATAGAGTGGAGAAAGGAGAGCACGAGAGAGGGAAAGAGGCAAAGACTCTGTCATTATTACCCCTGTTAATGATTGTTGTTTCCTTTGGCTACCTAATGCTTAGCAGGCATCCAGATGCTGGCTCCTCCACACAGTTCATTATCAAGGTCTTTGCGTCTCCCGCTGGAAGTTTCAGCACAACTCTGCTGTGGTCTGTATCAGCTCCATTCTCAGGTGTGTCACCCACAGCTCTCTGTTGGGTTCTTCTAACACATACAAACAGGTTTTTTTTTTTTTTGGGGGGGGGGGATGCATTTTTTTTTTTTTTTTTTTTTTTGAGACAGGGTCTTGATCTGTACCCTAGGCTGGTCCTGAACTCACTAAATAGGCAAGGCTGGCCTTGAACTCATGGCAATCCTCCTGCCTCAGCTTTCTGAGTGCATGGATTACAGGTGTGTGTCACCATGCCTGTGTTATGTGGTGCTGGGGAACTGGATTAAGGGCCTTGTAAGGCAAGCCCTTAAACCAACTGTGCCATTTCTCTAGTCCTTGAAAGTGGTATTTCAAGGCACTCTTTTCCTAATGCACACCATGGTGCCCACTTGATCTACAGGAAACGCTTCACGTCCTTACTCTGGAAATGAATGGAAGGCTCTCTCTTCCCAGTGCTGCCTCTTCTCCTTTCCTCCATGTCTGGAGCTAGGTAGGCTGAACCTTTGGGATTTCCACTTGATTCTACTTTCATTCTTTCTGACCCAATTTCCTGGGGACATTTTTCTTCCAAAAAGTCCTATTATGTCTCATGTGGTAACAAACTATCCAGCTTCCAGCTGTGAAATTAACATTTCCCTCCAAAGTGGATCACTTGAACCCCCTTCCAAACAGGACCCTTTCTTTAGATGAGATGGTGAGAGAGGAAGCTGGTTATAGAGCTTTCTGCTCACACAAATTCTCTTACTCCCAAGAAACTGAGTCACCTCTTACAAAAGTTGAAAATGGATGGGGTACTGACGATTGTTTGATCAGTTTGGTCATCTCTTAGTAAGACTGCAGAATGTGTTTTATATCTGTCTTCAACAGAGAGGCATTTGTCACAGCTGTTGTCCACAGTTCTGAGCCCATAATTTTGAGGCTTACACTGAGAAAATAAAACCTCATTCTACATCTTGTGAGACAGGCAGTGGGCACTTGGAGAAGAGAAAGACATGAGGAAGGGAGCACACATTGTTCTGTTTTGCAGTTTGCTTAGGGTGCTGGTGATCTTCCACTGTTCCTCTGCAAACCGTCTTAAATGACAATCTGGTTTGCTGTCTTTTCTGTGGCTGCCCGATAAAAGGGTAGGTAGCACTCTGGGCCTGTGTGGTTGTGGTTTGGTCTGTTTGTGCTACAAACAGCGTATTTCCATCCACGCTGAGTCAGTCCAACTCTCGTGCTCTTCATGAAGGATCATTGTTTTGCTTTATTTTCTGTTAGTCGCTGTTTAACAAGATGAGTTCAGAGTTGGCACTACTTGGGCGAAGGTGTAGCCTATTGGTAGAGCACTTGCCTAGCATGCATGAGGCCCTGTGTTCAACCCCCAGTACTGTAAAAAAAAAAAAAAAAGTATGCACCTAAACTTGAATATTACTTTTTCTTTCAAGTTATGCTCCTTAAAGTAAATCCATGTTGAACCAATACTGCCCCTACACTGTCTCCAAAGTGAATGTGTAGCACAATCCTCGTTGATAGGTGCTCTTCATGTAGAGAGATCATGCCGAACAACTTGGGCTGATGTTAGTAAAAATCCTCATTTGACTTGTTTGAACATTATATCACTATTCAGATCTTCTAATAAGTGAAATAACATGGAACAGCATATGTAAATGACAAAGCCGATCACTTTCTTTCTCCTCCTTACGCCCCATGCTTTCCTTCCACAGCTGCTCTGGAGGTGACAGATGTTAGCATTTACTTCTCCCGTGTTCCATTGCATGCTCAAATAATGGAGGTTTGTTTGTTGGTCATTATAAGCATGTAATCCCATTCTATATAGTGTCAGGATTTTGGAGATTCAATACTGTTTCCCACATTTCCTTTAAGTGACCCATTCAGTCTGTATATCCCAGTATTTTTCATTTGACATCTCATCACAAACATCCCTGCAAATCTGTAATATTCTTCTAATTTCTTTATAATTTCTCTTACACAAGCATACATTATTTTACAGAGAGAAGTTCTGTCTATGCTAGGATAGTTTCATTTTATCTTTTTATTCTAAGTATGTATTTATGTATGTAGGTAAGCATGTGTTTATGTGTGTATGTATGCATGTAGGTAAACAGGTATTTATTCTCTTGTATTTGTGTCTCCCTCTTCCCTCTTCTGTTCCTTTCTTCTTTTGCCCCATGGTGCTTTGTCATCCCAAGACTGTATAAACAATGTAGTGCATATTCATCTGGCTTTCTCCAGACTATAACCATATGTGGATGTATACATTTAAAAAAAATTGTTTCATCTACAAAAAATTTTTTTCATTTTTTCCTCTTTTTGTTAATATATATGAGATACGTAATGATTATAATGAACTTGAATATTTTGTACACATAGATATCACGTCAAAATTGCAATCTCTTCCCCTTCCATTTACAAAAAAAGTTGTATTTCATACATTGTTTTTGTGCCTTGGTTTTGTGGTCCAGTAAGGCCTGGAGGGAGTTCTTTGCATGTTCTGGCAGAATGCTGTAGTCTTCCTGAGTGCCTACTATTTCACATTATGACAACAGTGTAACATATTCAACCATTTCCCTTCCAGTGGGGTTTAGCTTTGTTTCCAGTCTTTCACTAGAAGCAAATAATGAAGCAAAGGACACATTATGACACATACCTGGGAACTTCTGTTTCTAGAAAATAGATTTCCAAAAGGATTACTGTGTTCAAAACATGAGTGTAGTTTTATTTTTAAATACATGTTGACAGTTTCCTTTTTAGAAGATGGTGTTTCTACCAAAAATATATGAATTATTCTTTCTCCCATTTCTAACTAGAAATAGGTGTTGTTCTTTTATTAGTTTTTGACAATCTAATGGACAAGAAGGACCTTTTATTATTTTAATTGACACTTCCCTGATACTAATGAGCCTGAGCATCTTTGTTTATTCACCAGTTTGATTTGCAGTTATGGGAATGACATATCCTCTGCCCATTTTGGGCTATGTGGAATTTGCTTATTAATTTTTTAGAATTATTTGTTTATTATGTATGTTACTCCTTGGCCTGTCACAAGCATTGCAAATATACTTCATTTGTCCTGTGTTGAATTCCTATTTGGTACAGTTTGCCATTTAAAAATTTAAAAAGTTTATATTACCAAATATGCCTTTTTAAAAATTAGCATCTGGGTTTCTTTAACTGAGGCAATCTTTTGCTTTAAAAGTATGTATTTCATAGCCCAGCTATTATTGTAGGATTTTTCTTGTTTTATAACTTATATGGTATGACATATGGTCTGATTGTGTTTTTCCCAGATGGATGATCAGACATACCAGCCCCATATGCTCATAAGTTTTTCTTTTTTCCTCCAAATGGAAATACCACCCTTGACTTAAATTAAGTTCACATGTGCCCTTGGCACTCCAATGTATTGCCCTGACCCAGTTGTTCGGTGTCAGATCAGTGCCAGAGAGATTTGCTTGCCATTACATCACACTTGTATCCCTGTATCTTACAAGGCCAATTTCCTGTCATTGTTTTTTGTTTTTATATGTTTTTAATATTCTTGAGCTTTGGTCTTTCATATCAGCTTTAAGACTGGTTCAACATCCCTCATCATCGTGCTTTTTAATTTTGATTTAAAAAATTATTTACATATCACATCCCTTTCCCCTTCCCTACCCTTATCCCCCTACCTCTCTACAAACTCTGCCTTTTTGCTTTCTTCCACCTCTCTTTTTTTTTGTATGATTTGGTTTTCTCATATTAGAGAAAACATACAATATTTAACTTTCTGTGTGTGATTCACTTCTCTAAGCATAATAGTCTCAAGGTGCCTCCATTTTCCTACAGATGACTCTGTTGTTGGACCTGTTGGCTTCTTCCACAATTTGACTACTCTAAATTGTGCAGCTATAAACATGGGTATGCATGTACCTCTCTTGTATGATGACTTCCGCACTTTGGGAAGATCCCCAGAAGTGGTATAGCTAAGTCAAATGGCATATCCATTTTCAATTTTTAAAGAAATCTCCATAATGCTTTCCATAGCAGTTGTACCATTTTACAGTCCTACCAGCAATGTAGGAGGGTTCCCCTACCCGTCCCAGTAGCTTCAGGACCATTTGTTGTTTGAGTTCTTAATACTGGCCATTCTTACCGGAGTTAGATGGAACCTCAGTGTGGTTTTGAGTTACATTTCTCTGATCACTAAAGATACTGAACATTTTTTTCATGTATTTATTGGCCATTTGGACTTCTTCTGAGAACTGTTTATTCATTTCACCTGCCTATTTTTTGATTGAGTCTTTTGTTTTAAAGGGACTAATTTTTTCAGTTCTTTGTATATTATTGAAAATAGTCCTCTGTCTGAGGAGTAGCTAGCCAAAAAAAAAAAAAAAAATTCCCTTTCCGTTCATTCCCTCTTTGCTCTGTTGAAGGATTCATTTGCTGTGCAGAAGTGTTTTAATTTCATATAATCCCATTTATTCATTCTTGGTGTTACCTCATGTGCTTTGGGTGTTTGACTGAGAAAGTGCTTGCCTACACATATGTCTTCAAGGTATTTGCCCATCTTTTCTTCCAACAAGTTCAATGCTTCCATCTTAATGTCTAAGTCTTTGATCCATTTTGACTTGCTTTTGGTGCATGGTGAAAGATGTGGGTCTGGTTTCATTCCTCTGCATGTGGCTGGCCAGTTTTCCCAACATGATTTATTAAAGAGGCTGTCTTTACTCTGGCATTGTGTTTTTAGTCCCTGTCAAAGATCAAATGGCTGAAGGTACTCAGGGTTTTCTCTGCATCCTCAGTTCTGTTCTGTTGATCCACCTGTTGGTTTTTATGCCAATACTATGTGTTTTTAAATCACTGTTGCTTTGTAATATAATTTGATGTCTGGTGTATGGAGTGCCTTCTGCTTTCATGTTGTTGCTCAGGATTATTTTGGCTATTTTGAGTCTCTTCTGGTTCCATATAAATTTTCAGATCATTTTTTCTAGCTCTGTGAGAAATTTTGTTTTTATCTTGATTCAGAATGCATTGGATACACATATCATTCCCACCCCTGTGCTTTAAAACCTCACTTTTTTGGGAACCACACACACACACACACACACACACACACACACACACACACACACATTTTATTTATTTTAGAAGATAGTATTTTTCTTACTTCCAGTATCCTTTAAATTACTGAATAAATTAGAAACTATTATTTGTAGTTGAAATTTTAATTAATATAATTCTATGTTAGCATGAAGTTATAAGAAATAATATGGAGAAATTCCATATAACTTTCTTCCTTGATGTTGTATACAGGATACTGGCGTTGTACAGCCCATTGATTTTATTCAGGTTTTTCCAGTTTTACTTACAGAAATGTGTATGTGTATTTAGTTCCATCTAACATTGTATCATGTGTAGGGTTGTGTGATCACCATCATAGTTCCTTCAGCGTGTGCAATGGTGGATGCCTCGTGTGGTAACAGTTCCTACCCGCTTACTCCTCATCCTGAGTGCCTACCTACCAATACACTGGCTCCATTTGTAAGGTTGTATCATTTTGGAACTGACATGTAAATGGAATTATTATATGCAAACTTTCAGAATTTTCTTTTTTACCTTCTGTATAATTCCCTGGTGACTCATCCAAGTTATTGTTGATTTATCACTCGTTTTTATTGCTGAGTATTCCATAGTGTGACTGTGTCACAGTGATTTAGCCAGTCATCTGTTGTACATCTGAGCTACTACCCAGTTTTTTATTTTTATTTATTTATTTATGGAGGAGGTAGTGACAATAAAGCTTGTGTGAAGATTCCATGCATATAATTGTATGAACATGTAAAATTTTATTTCTCTGGGATGAATGCCCAAGAGTGAAATTTATGGGTTGTATTGTGGTTGTGTGTTTCATTTTATAAGATACTACCAAATTGTTGTTCAAAATTCACAGTTTACATTCACACCAAAAATATGCAAGTGACCCATTTCCTTGCATCCTCTTCAGTATTTGATGTTGACATTTGTTTTTATTTTTACAATATTGATAGGGATGTGGTGAAACCTTGTTGCAATTCTAGTTTCCACTTCTCTGCTAGCTAATGACCTTGACGATTCAAGTGCTTTTTTACTATCTAAAGGACATCATTAGTGAAATTGTGTTCACTGTCTTTGTCCATTTGTCCATTTCCAGCTATATTGTTTGGCTTATTCATGATTGCACGGGGTTCTTTTTATAGTCTGTGCTAATCCTTTGTCAGTTGTGTGGTTTGGAAATATTTTCTCCCAATCTATAGTGGGTTATTTTTTTTTTCATTCTCTTCACAGGCTTTAGCAAGCAAGTTTGTTTATGTTTTTAGGTACCATAGATTGAGCCTAGAGTCTTCCTCGGAGTTATATCCCTTATGCCCCTTGCTTAATTTTTTGGTTTTGTTTTAAGACAGAGTCTCACTAAATTGTGAAATTGCCCAGGCTTGTAATCCTCCAGCCATCAGAGTGCTGGGATTATAGACATGCATTACATTAAGTGCGTGGATTGCATCCTCACCCAGCTTTTATTGTTGTTTTAACTCACTAAAATTTTGAAGTAACTTGTTATACGGTGATGGATAATTGTGTGTATGCACATATATTATATTCAGATGTATTTGTTATTTTTTTCCTCCACTGGTCATATGTCCGTGATATATGCTCAGAATCCTTTTATATTTACAAATATCTTTTATTTTCATTGACAAGTAAATATTAACTTGCCTGGAAATAGAATTCTGGGATTTCAGGGCTTATCTTTGTTCCACTTCCTTTTGGCCTCCAAAGCTGAAGGAAAGTCACATAGTCACATGCCTGTCTGATTCTTTTGTTTGTAATTTACTTTTTTTTTTAGATGTGTAAGATTTTCTGTTTATCTCAAAGCTCCAGAATTAAACTCAGGTTTTCTTCAACATAAAAATATTTTTTCTACTATAATCTCTACTCTAACTGCTCTTTTTAAAAATCTATTTTTCAGAGTCTGCCTTCCTTTTTATTTCCTTTTCTTGGGTTATACCTTTCCTTTCTTTGCTTTTTTTTATTATTTGTTGTCGTTGTTGAGGTATTTCTTGTGCTGGCTTCTAGTTTGAGTCTCATCAGTGGCTTTTACTTATCGTTAAGCATTTACTCTGAAATCACAGTTTTATCATTAGAGAGCCTCTTCTGCTACACGAAGATCTCCTTAGCATTCTTATTAATTTTTTTTCTTGTACAAATTGTCATCATCTCTCTGGCAACTCTGTTTTCACAAGGGACACACTGTCTGCATTTGTTTTTCTTATTCTGGTTTGGGTACCTTGGCAACAATTTAAGTTGCTATTGGTCCTGACAGAGTAGAAGCACAGTGGTGTCTGATGCTTCTTGGTGGTAGATGAGTCCAAATCAAGGAAGAAAAAAAGCCCTTCCATTTACTGTTCTCAAATTCCCTTGCCTTCAGTTTGGCTTTCTAGATGCTGGAGGTTAAGGACAGTAGCACCCTAACACAGGGCACATATCCAACTGCTGGCAGGCCAACTCTCACAAGCCACTGGAAATCAAACTAATAGAAACCACCAGGTTTAGGTCTTCACCTGAGGTCTGTCTCACCCTGATCCCACGCTCCCAGTCGTCCCACAATGAAGAAACCATTATATCTGTGATTCTCAGTCTTCAGGTCCCTCCTGCCTACAGATTGTTCCCAGCAGATGGAATTGGGATGGGGTTGAAGTCTGATGGGGTTGAAGTCTGAAGTAGATGGAATCTAAGAGATATTAAGCTCCCACCCTCTTCTTATATAAATTTGAAATTAATTTTTTCATATTCAATCAGTGTCTGTCATCCATGTGGATAGTGTGCAGGTGAGTCTTTATAAGCCGTGAAAATACAAACACAAATTTGGAACTATAATTTCAAAAATCATTTTATATATTCCTTACAAAACTGAAATCAGCCAAGTCATTTTTGTTCAAATCTTCTGAGTATTTCCCTGTATATGTTAAGCACCAGAAATGTCAACCCCAACGTGAAATCCCAACAAATGGCAGAATCTATGATTTTAGACTGGAATGGTTATTTGATTGCCATGCAAACCTCAGCACATTTCTTCTTCTTTTTTTGTATCCTGTAGAAAGCTATAATTTGAATCTAAGAACAGCAGTTAAGAGCAAAATGTTAATCAAAATCAGAAAACCATGTATTAAATTGTCTCATGAGTGAGGCACTATGTAAGACAGAATACTGCATCCATGTCTGAAGACCTTTTCCAACTCCATCCCTATGTGGGTCCCAAGTTCCTTCTTGCAGATCTCTGGGACTTTTCCAAATTCCTCCTCTTACTAGCTATGGCCAAACCAGTTTTTTCTTCCAGAAATCCTTACTATTCCCACAGTTTGCCTCAAAGATGTTGTACTGGTCAGATTTTAATCACTATGACCAAATATCTGTCATATACAACTTAAAGGAGGAAAGATTTATTTTGGTTTATGGTTTCAGAGGCTTCAGTCTGTGGTTAGTGGGCTTCATGGCTTTTAGGCCTGTGGTGTGGCCAAAATATCATGGCAGAAGGGTGTGACAGATGAAAGCTCTTCACCCCAGGGCCACAGAAAACTGCTCACCTCATAGTATCCCAGAAAGAGAGCAGGAAGAAAGCCAGAGGATGGTGTTGGAGAACAAGATACACCCTTCAAAAGTACTGCTTTCTCCAATTTACCTTCCAGTAGCCCGTTCAGCAAAGAACTCACCTGTGCATAAGTCCACTGACAAGGTTAGCACGTTCATGATCCAGTCACCTCCCTAGGCCTCACTTCTGAACATTATTGCATTGGGAGATCAAGCCTTCAATCATGAGTCTGGGGCCATTTCATATGTAAACAATTACGGAGGAACTCCTGTTACTTTGGAAGCAGGCCTATAAGCCTTTTCATTAAAAGGATTTTCACTGCTTACATTATTGAGAAACAAGAGATATAAAAATAAACAAGCTTTGGAAACATTACAGATGTTTAAGAATCACCAAAAGTTACTTAAATACATGTCCTCAGGCCACAGTGAAGTATGTTGGAAGCTGGGAGGCCTTACTCAGCCTTTTCTTTGCTTGCCTGTGATGAGGATCATCAGAAAAATCCTTGAGAAACTTCTCTTTTCCATTCACTACTGTTCTTCATTATGTGGCTTCAATTCTGGAATATGTTCCTTCCCCAACCCCACCCTCAGCTCCTCTCTTTCTCTATCAGTCCCAGATACTCTGCTCATCTCATTTGGGTAAAACTTGGACTGTATTCATCCACATGCCTACTAACATTTGATGTAGGTCATTAATATGCCCAAAGAATTCTGTGACACTAGCCTTCACAAAGAACATACCACTTATGATTATTTCTTAACAAGTATCACAGCCTGAAGGAATTATGAAATAATCCATTCTTTGTGCTCAGTGATGGTCAGGCCCATGTATAATCCATAGCTTCAATCCTAAATTGGATAATGCAAGTTTGAGAGGAGGTTAGAGAAAAATTCAAATCTGAAAAATAAGAGTAAATAGAAAAAGGTATCAGAATTTATCAAATTGATACTTTTAAAATTTTGAGACAATACTGTGGAGGGGGTTATAGAGCTGTCCTGTACATTTTAGGGTGTTAAACAGCACGCCTGGCTTCTACTCACTTGGTACCAGTGGCATTTCCCCTGAGGATATAACAAACAGAAATGATTTAGAAGAGCTTCTGTGGGTATGTTTGTGGTACTGAACATTGAACTCAGGCAAGACCTTTGGACTGAGATATGTCTCTCTTTTATATATTTTTATTTAGAGACAAGGTCTCAGTTGCTAAATTGCCTAGGCTAAGCTCTTGGGCTTGAGCTTACCCTGTTCTTGTCTTGGCCTCCCTGAGTGCTGAGAATACAGGCATGTGCTACCATGCCTGGATAAAGAAGAGCTTCTAAAGTATCCAAATATATGAAGAACTTTCACATCAATGACAACAATCAGTAATATTTAATTTCTACTGAGAACAGAATTTCAGCTTACGGGATCAGATAAAACACAATTGATACGTTTCTTGTGCGCTTTCTTACACACTGAAATCCATTCCTAAGGAAGGAATTGAGTTCTTTCTTCTGTCAGTCTTCAAAACGAGATAAAACTCTCATTTCTGGGATAATTCTGGTGCATGGCTTTTTTTAGAGAACACACGTTGTCGTCCTCTAAGTTCCCTTTAGCCCATGTGCTGTTTTCTGGCCAATTGTTAGGAGCTGCCCAAGCTTCCCGTGCATTACTCTCCCATCAGTGAAATCAGTTTCATTGATTTGGATCTTGTGGATTCCCTATGAATTCTATGTGCTGTTAAAAGATGGGATCTGGCGAGGAGAGATGGATTATAGCTGTGTAGTGGAAGACAGACGTGTGGTAGATTATGATTGTGTGACACATTACTGAGAGTGTGACTAGAAGAGATGGATGACTGGGGCGTGACCAAGAAGGATATGCCTAGTTCTGCCCTTCTTCCCTCCCTTGGCCTCCATCTGCCCTGCTGTGAACAACTAAGCCTCTGCCATGTGCTTCCATCATTACCAGCCACCTATGAATAGACTGAGACCTCCTGAAACTCTGAGCTAAAATAAATCTTTCCTCCTTTCAGTCGTGGATGTCAGGTATTCTGACCCATCAACGAGAAAGTCATAAGATACACGAACTCAGTCCCCAAACACACACACACACACACACACACACACACACACACACACATACACAGAGTGGTCGCACAAGGGTGTCCACTCTCATCCCCAGCTTTTTGTTTAAATAGAATCTCCAAGGGATACAGACATGGCTACATATTTGGCCCTTGATGCAGACATGAGTATTTGTACAGTTGTCCTCCGTTATCTGCTGTTTGCACATCCATGATTGGTGATATCTCTATGAGCTACAGTCCAAAAACATTACTATAGTACACTAAAGAATTAAGATATTTTGAGAGATGACATCCCCATAACTTTTATCACAAAATATCATAGTAATTATCCTGGTTTATTATTATCATTGTTAACCTTCTTCCCTAACTTATATAACTTATAAAACACTGTGTCATAGGAATATATGTCTAAGAAAAAAACATGGTGTATGTAGGGCTCTCAGTACTCTGTGGTTTCAGGCATCCACATCTTCCATAGATAAGGGGGTTCACTGTACAGCTTCTGATGCCAGCAGCAGTCTATAGCCCGGCCATGTGGTGGCCTGCCTCAACATGCCAGAGGATTTTCTTCTCCAATGTAGAGCTCAGGCGCAGGTCACTACTGAGTAATACTGAAAAATTTAAGGATGCCTGTAAACAATCATTGGTTTAACTTTTTTAAGCTCCATACCCTTTTTTTAAAAATTTAATTAACTGATTAATATTACTTTAATTTAGTTTTGCACTATGTGTACCTTAACCTTTTTTTTTTTTTTTGGAGTGGGGGGATGTCTTTTGAGACCGTATCTTGTAAGTTACTGAGTTACCCAGGCTGGGTTTGAACTTGTGATCCTCCTGCCTCACCCACCCACAATGCTGGAATTACAGGCCTGAGTCCCCAGGCCTGGTAAGGCCCAGGTTTGTTTTCTTTTTTTTAATGAGATCACTCTTTGGTATAAAACTAGAGGCTGCTACACCTACTTCTGTTTTCCAGGTATCTCTGCAGAATGTGTGCTATATTTCATAACACTGACTTCAAGGACAAAGACTAAAATATTTTGACTATAGTATCTCATGTCAAAGGTTATGTTCATTCCATTTAAGAACACGTATTCTTGTTTCATGTGATAATAATGATAGTATCTTCTGTTTTATAGTGCTTCCAACTTTTGAATGTTTTCCCATCAGTCATCTCAGATTTTTGCAGGCTGTGTCTCCTCCAATTTTGAGGTAGTCATTCTTAATTTGATATCCTATGCCTAAAAAGAAAATTTGATGTTATGTTTATTGATTTACCTCACTGTTTAAGTGTATAACCTTTCAACTAAATAAATTTCTTTTAAGCAAATATGAATTAATAGTTGTTTTTCTTAGGTCCATCTGATACTGATTGATCCAACCACCTACAATAAAGTAGTCACTCAATATGCCAATTTATATGACAATAAAGGGACAATTCATAATTTTCTTTAATACTTTTATATAATCTTTCAGATTGTATTAAGCCTATTTTAACACAATCATTTTAATTCTCACAGCATATCATTACATTGTCAGGTTGAAGTTTAAGATTCTCTTCCAATCTGCATACATTGTTGCTTATGTTTGTCACTGTTGGAGAATTATAAAGAATGCTTACTGGTTATGGGATGAGAGGAGAAGCAAGAATGCAATACGGGGTGGTGGCAGGAAAAAAAAAGAATGCAATACGCTAAATGGGATTAAAGTATTAAACTCAGTTTGTGTGAAAGCACATCGAATGCATTGCCATCCCAGTTCAGATGCTAAAGAGTAGAAGGTTCTTGTAATGCAGCACACAATGAAACGTCAAAAATGGAAAGCCTCAATGAATCACCACACAAAAAGAAAAAATAGGAACACCCACAGATTGTGTTATTTTAAGAAAAATCACTTCCTTTATTTTACAGAACAGGACAATTATGGGGAAAATGGAGCTGTTTTCTTGTAGGGACAATAATTTAACTTAATGTTCTTAAATCTATGAAACTTTCTACTTCTTTCTAAGAAGTTATATTAAGATAAACCTCTAAAACCTATCGTTTTCTTTTTTCCTGTCATTTAAAAATACATTTTTACTGTAGAAGACAGATAGGAACAAAAAGAAAAAAGTACCATAAGCCTGCTATTCAGAAATGAGTACTGTTAATACTTTTTAAGAGTATTATGGTGTTGCACGTACCATACAACTTGTGTTGAAAGTGTTCACTTCATTGAAATTATTTGAAAATATGGAATGTCAAATTTGTGAGTATTTAATTTATTTAAAATGTTATTGTGTTTTCAGTTTTATTGTCATTACCATCTAATTTAGGCCATCTTATGACCCCAGAAAGAAGCCTATTGGCAGTAGCTCCCTATTTTACCTAACACACATTCCCCTTCTACTCAGTCCCAAGCAAATACTGAAGTACATTCTATTTTTATATATTTGCCTATTCTGGACTTTTCATATAAATAGAAATACAATGTGTGGTCTTTTATAAATGAATGACTTTTCTTTCACTTGGTAAAATGTTTCCAGGATTTATCCATGTGTCCTATTTATGTTTTTGTTTTTCTCATGCTGGAGAGCTCTACTATTGAGCTACATGCCCAATTATTTTTATTGTGTCATTTTTGAGATACGGTCTGGCTAAGTTGCCCAGGCTGGCCTCTACCTCTAGTGTTCCAGATTCTGTGTCCTGAGCAGCAGGCATTACAGGTGGATACCACTGAATCCAGCGAGACTCATCCATGTTGTAATATGTACCAATAATTGACTTTTATTTTTAATTGTTGTACAGTATGCCATTGTATGTGTTTGACGATTTTGTTTTTTCATTTATTGTGGATGTTAGGTTGTTTCCACTTTTTGTCGGGAATAATGCTGCTGTGAATGTTTATGTACCAGTAATTTGTTTGAGTATTTGTTTTCAAGTCTCTTGGAATCTAGAAGTGAGTCTGAGTCATGTGGTAACTTTGTGTATAGTTTTTGAGGAACTGCTAGGTTATTTTGCAAAATGGCCACACCACTTTGCATTCCCACCTGCAGTGTATGCATGTTTTAATTTTTCCACAACTTGCCACACTTGTTATTGACTATCTTTATATACAAATATACATATATACAGAGAGAGAAAGACAGACAACAGACACTGTCATAGTGAGTGGGAAGAAGTGGTACCTCATTTTGGTTCTGATTTGCGTTTTTCTGATGACTAATGATATCAAGCATCTTTCCATGTGGTAACTAACTATCTGTACATCTTCTGTAAAGAAAAAGTCTATGCAATTATTTGCCCTTCATACAAAATTGGGTCATTTTTCTTGTTTGTTGAGTCATAAAACTTCAGTGCATATTCTAAATACAAGTCTCTTATCAGATCCATGAATTACAAATCATTTTTTCTCATTCTGAGAGATATCTATCACTTTTTTTCATGGCACAGTGTGTAGCACAAAATCTTTTAATTTGAAAAAATCTAGTTGTTCTGTTTTTACTTTTGTCTCTTATGCTTTTGATGTTGTAACAAAGAAGGTTTTTGCCTAACACAATCGATGGAGATTGTGCCTATGTTCTCTTCTAAGAGTTTCCTAATTTAACTTACATTTCAGTTTATGATCAGTTTTCTGAATTAATTTTGTGTATGATGTCTGGTACAGGTTCAGTTTTTTTCTTTTTTGAGTCAGGGTCTTGCTGTATAGGCCAGGCTGATCCTGAACTCAAAGCAATCTTCCTGTCTCAGCCTTTCAAGTGCTGGATTACAGGCATGCTCCACCATGCCCAGTTTATGTGGTGCTGGGGAATTGAGTTCAGGCAAGTGCTGTATTTGCTGTGCTATTCCTTCAGCCTGAGATTCAATTTTTTTTTTTTTTTGTATATGAATACCCTATAGTTCCAGAACCATTTGTTGAAAGACTATTCTTTATCCTGTTGAAATATCTCGGCACCCTTGTTGTAAATCAGTCAACCATAAATGTAAGGGTCTATTTCTGGACTTTGAATTCTATTATTTTGATCTACATGTTTATACCTATGCAACTACTATTTATAGTTGCCTGAAACTTTGCTCCTCTTTCTCATCTTTTTTCATTTCTATATATTTATTCACACTTATTAAAACTGTTGATCCTAAGCATTGCATTTTAAACCTGTTTATCCCTTATTAGATTAGTATATTCTCTCCTGTCATTAAATATTGAACATAATTTTTAATGGTTACCAGGCCCAGTGGCCACCTTACTGTGTTTATTTCACTTGATCATCTGAGTAACGTGAGGCACAATCTCTATTTATTAATTACTTATTTTATTCTTTGGGGGTTATAGGGGATAACAACCTCTGGGTTTTCTTTCTATGATGAAGTCTTTCTATGGTGAAATCTCAGATCCTTTGCCAGTTCTGCTCAAACTTTAAATGCCGGAGCATTGAGGTCTCTCTGTCTCAGCCCTTTCTCTTTTCTCTGTGTATCCATTTTCAGTCCCATTCTGTAGCGTTACATGCCACTTGGAAACGTGTAAGAGTAGAGCTGAGGGCATAGCTCAGTGGTTGGAGCACCTGTCTAGGGTGCCAAGTTCCCTGGGTTTGATTCCCAAGAACCATGTAAAAATTAGCCAGTGTGGTGGTACATGCCTGTAATCTTAGAACTTGGGAGGGTAAGACAAGAGAATTGTTGTAAGTTTGAGGCCAACCTGGACTGTATATTGAATTCAGGAACAGTCTGGCCTATAGTGTGAGACCCTGTCTCAAGAATAAAAAAAGAAAAGAACAATTTAACTTTTATACAATGACAAATTAAAATTTAAACAAATATGGAAACCATGAGTGACTTCAACAAGAACAGCCTTGAGGGGAATGAACCAAGGAGAAAATTTTTTGGGTGAAAGGTTAAATCACAAAGTTTTGTTATGGTGGGGAGCAGAGAATCTGGCCTGGGACTTGAAAGGCACATTTGATCAAGGTAATTTCTTTTCCTTTGAGACAGATTATGGTGTGAATCTAGAATGTCCTCCAAGAGCCTGGTATTTGAAAGGTATTCAGTCATGGGGGTTAATCCATTAATTTCCTTTGCTGGTGAGAGGTGGGGGTCCAGTTGGAAGGGGTAAATCACTGGGGTTTGACCTAGAAGGGGCAGATTACTGGGGCTTGACCTGGAAAGGAATTCCACCGTTTGTTCATTCTGTTTCCTATCTGGCGAAATTGTGAACTGCTTTTCTGCACTCGTCTTCCTCTAGATCTTTCCACCAGTGCCAGCCAACCATGAATGCACTGAGATCTCCTGAAACTGTAAGCTAAAAGTAAGCCTTTTGATTGTCCAGGGGGCCAGGCTACTGCTCTCTCCAGTAGTGGACCTGCATGAAATCCACATGGTCTTGGATTTCCAGGCTTGCAGATACATGAGTTGTGAAGTTTTGGAGGCTTCCACCCAGATTTCAGAAGAAGGCCTTGGAGACTAGGCAGCGTGCCTGTGGAATAGCAATGCTTGAAGTTGTGAAGGAGAAGCCGAAAGTGTAGTGGAGACCCTGGAAATTTGGAGATGCCAGAAATGTGACTAATTCATTGGCTGAGAAAGCTACAGGCTATGAGTGGATCCAGTCCAAAGGAGAGAAGATGGAGGTTGTAGCCAGAGGCAATGCTGTAGGAGCAGGATCACCCAAGACTTTGGAGCTCATGTCTAGCCACCATTTATTGTGGATCTGGACACAGAACTGTAGGCTTTAACCCTTGCCCTGCTTGGTTTAGACCTTGCTTTGGTCTGATCACTTTCTATCTTCCTATTCCTCCCATTTTGGAATAGGAATTTTCACCCTGGAACTTTTACGACTTTGACAACTCTTAGAGAAGGACTAAATGATTTTTCCTAAGAAAGCGAACATGAGTCTTTTGGGGGCTAGGAGCAAAATATTATGGTTTGGATCTGCAGTGTCACCCACAAAGCCTCATATATTTGGATATTATAAAATACCATGTGCTGCTGGAAGGTAGGCCTGGCTGAATGGGGTGGATGCTTGGGGCTTGATCTAGACTGGTGTATGCTGGTTCCACCCTTCTTCTCTCACTTGGCTTCATGTCTGCCACACTATGAACAGCTCATCTGCTGGTCTTCCTCCCACCATGTGCTTCCTCTGTTGCCACCTTCCATGAGTAGACTGTGTGCGTCCTTCTGAAACTGTAAGCTAAAATAAATCTTTCCTCCCTCAACTTTGAACGATGGGTATTCTCTCCCAGCAACTAAGACAGTAATCTTTATTTTCTTTTATTTTTTATTTTATGATAAAAATACAGTTAATAGTGGGACTATAGTTGGGGGGAAAAGATATAATTCAGAAAGTCTAAAAATATAAAAGGTATGACTCAATATTTTTTATCCTAGGAGTTGAATCCAGGAGTTACTAGTAAGTTGCCTCCGCAGTCTTTTTATTTTTTAATTTTAGTGTATATTTTGTGGCATAGTCTTGTTGAGTTGTCCAGGGTGGTTTTGAACTTGCATTCCTCCTGCCTTAGCCTCCAACTAGCTGGGATTGTAGGTATGACAGTTAATCATGCTTTGCCAGCTTCAGTGGATTGAGAAATGCCTAACATATCTCTACGACAGTTTTGGATGTGTCTGTGGTTGACTGAGACGAGATTCACTTGGGATGTGAGTAGCACTAACCAAAAGATTTGCTGCCTGGACAGAATAAAAAGGGAAGAAAAAAGGAAGTGTTCACTTCTTCTGGAGAGCTCCAGTCCTTTCCACCTCCTCTGGGCATCTATTTCCAGCAGAAAGTCCCACTGGCTATTTTGTAATGAGCTTCTAGATGTCCAACATTGGGCTGGTGGTCCCCATCTCAGACTGGGCTTATTCTGCAGCTTCCACCTTCTGCTTTGAGCAGCTCTGGGTCCTCCCGCTCACTCACATCACATGGTCATTTTAGACTTTCCATCTTGACCTTGTATGTGGCTGTTGTGGACTCTCCACATCTGATCCTGTGAGCCTAATCCCCTGATATAATTTTATGTGCATATTTTCTATTAATTATGTTTTCCAAAGAACCCTAACTAATACATACAGCATAAACCACCACCCCTAACCTGAACTAGTCTTCTTGAAGAGTGGAAAAGAGAACATTCTAAGAGATACAATACAGTTGTCAAGCATACTAAGCACTTTGTTGAGTTTTGAAGCCATGAATTTAAAGAAGACCTGTGGACACTTTGAGTTAAGGCCAACTGAACAATATTCTGTAGTTTTTGTGCAGACCTGGAGTGGGCAGTTTGTGAGGTATAACCAGAGATGGAGAGTTACCTAATGAATACAAGAAAGGCGCCTCTTTAGGATAGAGCCAAGGATATTAAGGATATTCAAGGGTGTTTGCAAGGGAACAGATGCAAACATAATTTATGGACTTCAGGCTGGGTAAAGAGGGATAATGGATTATAATTGGGAAAATGATAGTCTGTGAGTGGACATTGTTAGTGAAAGTAAAAATGGCTGGAGCAGGAGTTCTAGAGAAGGACACCCAAAAGGATGGAGGATAGTGGTCAGAGTGGGATGCAGGAAGGCAGAATCTTAAAGGTGTTCCATTGTTGTCATAACAACATGGACATAAGAAGTGAAGTGGGGATTACTGGAAGCCATGAAGGCTGAGGAACTGAGGCGAGATGTATCCACCTGAATGTTGAAATCACACCTGAGAGAGAGAGAGAGATCAGTGAGTCTCATAGGTGAGGATTATTTATACCTTAACAATCCATTTTTCATAGCTTTCTGAGAGGAAGATATGTTTAGAGAAGAGGGGTACAAGGTAAAATGAAAGCAAAAAGCCATGAGAGTTTGTCCCAGCTCAATCCTTTAGCATGGTAGCCTGATTGTGAACTTCGAGCACCTTTGCTATTAACCCAAGAGCATTTTTCCTTTGGAAAGTTGAAAAGATAGTGGGCCATAACAAGCATAGGAGCACAGTTCTTAGCCTGTGACATTTCCCATATATACATATTCTCCATAGGCACATAAAGATTTTTTTCTGCAGAAAATATCCACAAATTTTATTAGATTCGCAACTGAGATTCCATTCTTGAGTCCAAGAGGTCAAGAGCCCCTTAAAATTAGATTGTATTCCCAATAAAAAACACACAAGAGTTAAGTAGTAGTCTGTTGCACTATAAGAATTGTTGGTGTGGTTGGAACTGGAGTGTCCCCCAAAGCCTCATGTGTCTGGAACCATGTGCTGTTGAGGAATCTGGCTGGAAGGGGTGGATATTGGAGCCTGACCTGAAAAGATTGTGTTGGCTTGTTGAGATTGGAGGTTGCCCAGGGCAGAGCTTTCAGGTTTTTGTTGTTGACAATTTGTGGGTCAGGAAGTGAAGGAGGGGCACCCACCCTGAGTGTGAGGGGCCAGCTGACAGATGGAAATATGTAAAGGAAGGAAGAAGAAACAGTGTTGCAGCTTCTTCCTGGGAAAGCTCTAGCCTTGCCAGAGATACCTATCTTATAAATCATTAATAAAATGTGAATCAGCTCACTCTGTTGCTGGCCTATGAATGAATGCATTGTGTGAGACCTTCTGAAATTGTGAGCTAAATATAGCTTTCCTTCCTTAAATTGTAAATGCCAGGTATTCTGATCCAGCAGCGAAAAATTAAGATTTATGTAAGAATGATGATAAATGGCTGACCATTATAAAGAAATTTCTACATAGTAGGTCTTCTGTAACAGAAAGCAAACCCTGAACAATCTGAATCAGGTCTTTGTCAGTGAGAAATTAATAAATGGGCCTCCCACTTCTAATATCTTTTTTTTTTTTTTTTTTGCAGTATTGGAGATTCAACTCAGGGCCTTTTAAAATTTATTTTTTAAAAACAAAGTTTTACTAAGTCACTAAGTAGTCCATGCTGGGCACAAACTTGAATCCTCCTGCTTCAGCCTCCCAAAGTACAAAGATTACAGGCCTGAGCCACATGTCCAGCTCAATCTTTTTTTGTTTGTTTGTTTTGGTTTTTTTGGGTAAGGTGGCTGTTGTGAATCATTTCACCAGACTAATAAATATGGATAGACTGACCAAATTTACTTTCACATCAACATAAGGTAAGCAGGGCCCACTGGAGCAGGCACTGTCTCATAAATTTATCTTATTGATTCCTCATAAAGTTCTTCATTTGAAATGCCAATGTACTATGTGCTATAAGATAACTCAGTATTACATATAGGAAGTAAAAATGTCAAACTTTGAGATTTTTAAACTAAGGGAACTAACTGATTATTTGACTTTTAAATAATCTATCAAAAATTGACTTGGAGATATCAATCTTATAAATCATTAATAAAATGTGAATTTAAAATTGGTTAAATTCCAGGATCATCTTACATATTTTTGCCTTCGCCTGAGAATGAGCTATTTCTCTGCAGCCTAAGTTTTCAACTGCTAAAAAATAAATACCCTTCAATTGTCATCGTAGGTTTTATTTTTCTGGGCAATTACTGATGCAAATAAAAGTATTTGGGGATGTGTTTATTACATTCTGAAACAGCCAAAACATTCAATAATAAGGAAATAGCTACACTAATTATTATACAATTATATAGTGTGATATAACGCAACCATTACAAATTATGTAGAATTTTTAATAACAAGAAGGATATCGTGATCTATTAAAGGAAATCAGGTTTAAAATGCTATGCTTGCTATCAATAGTTTTAACAAAATACATATGAATAAGTATATAGAAAGGAAAAACAATGAGGAAAGTTTCAGGCAGCTACTAATGATAATTGCACAAGAATAAACATAGATCAAAAGGACATTGTTTCCACATAAAAAAATGTGTGATTTTTTGAATTGGTGCTCTCAATTTGTTCACTGCTCAGAAATTTAGAATAGAGAAAAACCTAAGATGTTTGCTTTTCTTCTGTCTTTTTTCTTTTATTCTTTTTTTAAGGACTAAGTGTACCAGGAACATGTCTGCTCTTGAAAGTAAAAGTCTAGCATAGTGTCTCTGAGAAATTAGTGCACACTGACAGCATATTTTTAAGTATGTTAATGGTCATAGCTCTCATATGATGACAACCTTGCAACATTGAATCTAGTAAAACCTGTATGCCCCTTTCTTTACAAGGTTTACAAAAGTAGATTTAAAGCCAGGTGTGGTGGCACAGGCTTGCAATTCCAGCACTCTGGATGGCTGAGAGAAGAAAATTGAAAGTTCCAGCCAAGCCTGAGCAACTTGGCCACTTAGTCAGATCCTGTCTCAAGAATTAAAAATAAATAAATAAAAGGATTGAGATGTAGGTCAGTGCAAAGACTTCAGGTTCAATCTTCAGTACCCCCCCCCCAAAAAAAAAAACAAAAAGGAGAATTTATACTTCAGTACCAGTCGATTTTTTGTAACCACTGAATGACATCTTTATACATTAGCATTTTAAGGTGAACATAAAGTTGTATAATAGACCCAGTCTTACTTATCTCTTGATTTGGAATCCCAGAGGCTCCATTGGCAAGAATTTTGTATTTCTGTGAATATACTTGTACCATGAGGTGGACTGTAAAGTATTGGTCACTCAGATCAAAGACTTCATGATGTTTATAAGAGTAATGGAAGACATTTCCAAAATTTTTACATTAAAATGTTGATCATGCTATTGTAAATATTAAAGTCATCCCTATAAAAGCGTTTATCACCACTAAATGCTCTGTGGTTACCGTAAAGCTTTAAGTGCATATTGAACTTCAGTACTCTGACCCCTTCTCCTTCACATTCCATGTCCAGTAAATCAGGAGGAACTCCTGACTACTCTGTACAGAGCTCTTTTATGTCTACTTCCTTATGTCATCACTGCCACCACTTTAGTTCAAGCTGTATCGCTAGCCTGCCTTACCTTCTTTCTAGCTTCCCTACCTTGGTTTTACCTTGTATAATCTTTTGTAGCATAAATGAAAAATAAATCTTTATTGTTCTGTGTTGCTGAGACTTGGGGGTCAGTTGTTACTGCAGCATAACTTGACCCAAGCAGGCTGCTACCTGACATCCTTCAGTTGCCTAGATACTCCGTGCTACCATATTGGACCTTGCCTTCCTCTTATTTCCGTTTTAATCATCTCAATTCTTATTCAGCCCTTAGATCTCAGTTTAGATGTCATTTTCTCTGGGAAGCTTTCCTAACTCCCATTCCTGGCTTATGTACTTCCCTCAGCATAGCACTCACCAAGAAATTGTCTATTTCTCTTCCTCTGCTGTAGGGTTGATTAAGGCACAGGTTGTGACTTTCTTTTTTATCAACATATTCCCTGGACTGCCACATGACCGATGCCATAAATCTGTTGAATGAGTAAACACTTTTTTAGAATTTGAAGCCTTGGTCATACTCCTTATCAGAACAAAGAACAAAGACAGAAAGTAGTATGGGCAAGTTCTGGTCTGATTCATTGTGATGATACAAGTGAAAAAAATTTAATGAGAAGCCCAGTACTACCGATCTGTGCTTTCCTCTTTTTACTTCAGTATAAATTTACTTTTTTCTCTCTCCCATAGTCCAGGCTGGTTCTGAGCTCACTATATAACAGAGGCTGGCCTAGAACTCATAGCAACCATTCTGCCTCAGCCTCCCAAGTGCTAAAATTACAGGGGTGTATCACCAGCTAATTTTATGTGGTGTTGGGGAATCAAACTCAAGGCCTTGCACGTGCAAGGAAGCAATTCAACCACTGAGCTAGGCCACCAGCCCCTTGGTGTCAATTTATATAAGCTTTTCAAGCCTTACATATTAAAAGAGTAAGTAGTAACTATAAACTGATAGGTGTGAGACTCAAAAAAGGTTCCTGAGATGAAAAGACTGGTATGCATTATTGCTTCTATACATGTCTCAACAGTACAGGAGAGTGACATACAGATCAACTCATAGTATTACAGCATTTCCTGTTCTAAGACACAGCTTCAGGCAAACTCTTAGGATGAATGCATTACACAACTCTTGTCTAATCGAGTCCTGGCTCGGTGTGTTTCTGTTCCTCCCTGCCATAAAGTATAATGCATAAGAAGGTTTAGTAATGCTATCTGTGATTTCCATGAGACCTACTACAGGTCATGTTTTCTGAGTCCTCACAATTAAAAGACCACCACAAAGCTATTTCCATTACAGTGAAGACCTTTTGTAAGAAAAACAGAAATAGCAGTTTCAATTAATTAGATTGTTCTGTAGTGAGACCTAAGAGGAAATTTGAATTTGAACTTTTTATTATAGTGGGGTAGATAAAGCCACATAAGAGACTCATGAATGGTTCTGGGATTTGGAGTCTTAGCTCTAAAAGTGAAGGGTTTGATGTGATGAGGCTTTATCCAGCCTGGTATTTTATAACTCACAATCAGAAATGAGCTGCATGGGCTGGAGGAATGGCACAGCGTTTAAAGCTCAAGGTGCTGAGTTTGATTCCCCCAGCACCACATAAGCTGGGTGTGATGTCTCATGCTTACAATCCCAGCACTCAGGAGGTTGTAGCAGGAGAATTGCTGTGAGTTCTAGGCCAATCTGGGCTCCACAGTGAGTTCAGGTCCAGCCTGAACTACAGAGTGAGACTCTTGTCTCAAAAAAAAAAAAAAGAAAAGAAAAGAAAAGAAAGAAAAAAACAAAGGAGTTGCAATTTACTAGTCTGTGCATTAAAAATGAATCATCCAAATATGAAGACTGACCACTTCTCCAAAAATAACAAATATGAATGCATATGGCAAAGGTGTAAAACTTCTATGAGAATGAGAGAAGTTGGACAGGGCTAGGGAACACACACAGCTTGTGGGTTTTTTTTTTTTTTTTTTTTTTGAGATTTCCAAAGGTTCAGGAAGCGCTAAGAATACAAAAATCCTGGTTAGAATCACATTCCTTGATTGAAAATTAAGACACATGGTTATAGATTCACTATTAAGAAGAGCTGAAAGCAACGAATCCTAGGGGATTTAGGAAACATCCATGGGCTTAAATTCTTAAACTGTGATAGTAGGCAAATTGCTTAATTACTTTAAATGTTTCTCATTAGTGCAATGGATATAAAATAACTCTTTTATAGTATTATATTGAGAATGAAACATTACAATATTTGTAAAATGTTTTGCCTAATACCTAGCCACACAGAAATCTGCAGTGAAGAACTGAACTTCCCCGTAAGGTTAGCTCCCCACCTCTAAAAGCACTCAATAATTCAGTGGGTCATGTAGCAAGGTGCTGTAAAGTAATTCCACCTGCATATATAGAGAGAATGGCAGCAGGAAGTGATCAAACTCAGATGAGTGCATTAAAATCTAAGCATCTATAATATATGTTAAAGTTTAAATTGTTTAACAAATATTGGTTCTAAAATAAAATGGCCCTCAAATACACAATGATAAAATGCTATAATAGGGGACAATAGACAAATCCACCATTTTCATGGGACATTATTTGATCTATTTTGTCTAAGAATGTGTGAGAGATACACTGGTAGGCACATCTAAACATGACCATTAGTAAAGATGTAAAAAATGTGAACTGAGCTTTATTTATTTGATATACATTGCATCTATTTGATGAATATTCATCTGTATTCTTCAATCTTCTATAGAAAGAAAGCATTTCCAATCATAATCACATCAAGATTTTTTTGAAAATGCTGAGAGCAAATTCTTAAAACTATTATGAGAGGACAAGGCCCCAAAATGCCAAGACACTTGTGAGAACTCTAAAGTGGGTGTTGCGGTTTGGATTTGGAGTGTCCCCCAAAAGCCTTATGTTCCTATGGATACTGTGTAGTGTTGGGAGGTAGGGCCTGGCTGGAAGGGCCGTGGGATTGACCTGGAAGGGGGTGTGCTGGTTCCACCCTTCCTCCCAGTCTCTACCTGTACCACCATGTTGTGAAGATCTCTGCTGCTGGAGCTCTGGCTCTGGCTCTTACCCCACTCCAGCCCTGCCATGTGCTTCCATAATTTTCCAGCCACTCACCTGTGAATGGACTGTGACCTTCTGAAACTGTAAGCTACAATAAATCTTTCCTTCCTAAGTTGTGGATGTCAGGTGTTGAGTCACAGCAACAAGAAAGTAACTAAGACTGTGGGGGAACTTGCTCAACCAGACAGTGAACCATATAATAAAGGTATAGTAATCAAGACAGGAGGGCATTGGCACAGGGTAGACAACTTGAAAGAGAACAATGAGTCCAAAAACAGACTTGTGCATTGTGGAGTCATGGCACTTAAAGTCCCTTGAGAAAGAATTTTGGTCAATAAGTAGTATTTAGACAACTGGCTGGCCATATGAAAAAGAAAGAAATGGATTCTTACTTCATGCCAGAAATAAAACCAATTCCATGAGGGATAATGATTTACACATTAATGAGGGTTAATGTGAAAGGCAGAACTTTAAAAAACTTTTCTTCAGAATTCTAGGAAAATACCTTACTATCTTTAGGGTAGGCTAGTTATTTTTCTTTTTTACATCAAAGTTGCTAGCTATAAAAGAAGAGATTGACAAATGTAACCTACATTAAACTTGAGAACTTTGGATCCTCAAAAGAAAATGAAAAGATCTTGGACCAGATGCAGAATAAAGGGAAACATTATTCTAAAGGCTATATAGGAAAAAACTGGAGAAATTTCATTGAAGGCTGTATGAGAGTTGTTAGTGTTAAACTACCTAAATGAATACTGTTCTCAGGGTACATGAGAGACGATCTTTGTATTCATAGGCATGTACTACAATTTACTGTCAAATGGTTCACCAGCAGTAACAAATCTACTTTACATACAAATAAACTCTAAATTCATGTGAATGGCATATAGGAGATACATATATGTATATATATATATTCACACACTGAATTATCACAAAATTTTCTGTTTGAATTTTTTCAAAGGAAGCCAAAAGTTTTCTTAAAATTGCACAGTATACCATAGATGAACAATTTTATTTTTATTAGTTAATTTAAAAAATGTTGGAACTAAAGAAATAGCTCAGCATTTGCCTAGCAAATCCTAAGTACCTGAGTTCAGTTTCCCAGCACCACATATACCAGGCGTGGTGGCACATGCCTGTAATCCCGGCACTCAGGAGGCTAAGACAGGAGGATTGCCTGAGTCCAAGGCCAGCTTGGGCTCCATTAATGAGTTCAGGACTAGCCTGAGCCACAGAAGGAGATCCTGTCTCAAAATAAATAAATAAAATGTTTAAAATTGTATTATAAAAATCCTTTAGGGTCTTTCATATTGCTCATTCCAAAAAATGCATGAGACAACAGAGATTTTGCAAGGTATAGTGACAGTAAAATCATCTGTTATTAACTAAGGAAAATCGTCATTATTTTCATTGCCATGAACTATTTATTTAATTTTTTCCCATTTTATTGATAAGAATACGTGCAAAATTTAAGGTTTACAATGGAGTTGAGCATTTTGTGCACATACATATCCTCCCAAGGTCACAAGGGCTTTCCCACTATCTGTCCCTCCCCCCACCCTCCTCTCCCTCTCTTCTCCCCCACCTTACCCCCTGTTTCATTTTGTTTTTCACTTTTAGTTCCATAATAGTTGTGACTTGGGACTCTCATATCAGAGAGACCATTTGATGTTTCACCTTCTGCTTCTGACTTACTTCACTAAGCATGATGTTCTCAAGCTTCTTCCATTTGCCCGCAAAGGCCTCCACATTGTTGGGCTTTATTGATGCATAGTATTCCATTGTGTACAAATACCACAGTTTGTGTATCCACTGGTCTGTTGATGGGTATTTTGGTGACTTCCACATTTTAGCTATTGTTAGTTGTGCTGCTATGAACATGGGCATATATATATCTCAGCTGTGTGTTGTTCATTGTTAAGTGACCTCATTATTGTCACATTCTATTTGTCACATACAAATACATATTTGTCTTCTAATATATTTAAGCATTTATGTAAGCCAATTTCAAAATGAGATCATATACTACCGAAACTACATGCAGTAAGCAGAGAAGTCATTTATAACACCTATATTAACAAAAAATCGATACAAATATTTATGTTTTAAAACAAATGTTTAGATGATGAACTGTAGGAAATTGTGAAAATAAAAAGCTCAACCTGATCAGTAATTAGGAAATACAAGCTAAGTCCACAGTATGATATGTGTTTACTCCGGTAAATTGGAAAAGACATCTGACAAGAACATGGATTGGAGTAAATGTGGTAAGCAAGAACTGATCGTGCTGGGGGTGCCAGAAATCCATACAGCCGCTTGGAAACATCTGAGTTACCTCGTCAGGCCGAACACCTCCACATCTTCTGACCCAACTGTGCTACTCCAAGATTTAAGTGAGACTTAGGTGTATGTACGGAGGCGAACAAGAATGTTCCTGCCTGTCTTGTTAGTAATTAAAAGGGGCAGAACCAGTCTTTGTGGGGCATGAGGGTATGTGATGAGAGAAAGGGGAGGCTTTCAAAGACAAAATACAGAATTTATAATAAATATTAGGTTGAAAAGTAGCTCTAATAGAAAACAAGTTACAAATGTCACAGAACCCATGTAGGAGTTCTGTTTGTGTCTCACAAACTCAGAAAATCTAGTAAATTTAAGTGTACAGTGCATTTATAATCATATCTGCTTCAGTACTGAAATAGAGTCCAGACGAGAGAACTTTTGTTCATCTAGGTAGTGAAAATGTTCTATTACTCACTTGACAACTTGGATGAATCAGAAAAACATGATGAAAGCAAATCTGGGAAGGTCATATAAATTATTTTTATAAGTTTCAAAAAAGAATGCTGAAAGATGCATCCAGTAAACTGGGCATGGTGGCACACACCTGTTATCTCAGCACTCCAGAGGCTGAGGCAGGAGAACTGCAGGATGTTACAGCCAATCTGGGCTACAAAGTGAGTTCAGGGCCAGCCTTGTCTATAAAATGAGACCCTATCTCAAAAAAAAAAAAAAAATCTAAAACTGGTGAGGACATTCAAACAAATTTCTGGTTAATAGCAATAGAAGGCAAAACGTAGAATCCTGGAGATGCAGAAATGAATACTAAATGTTGATAGTGTGGTGAAGATGCAGGCTTTAGCTTTATTAGTGTGCTTTAAATGTTATATTTGTTAAATAAATTATTTTCTATCCCTCAGATACAAATACTGCCTGACAACCTCTTTCTTCCCTTTCTTCCCCCCATTTCCCCAGCCCCCTCCCCACTTCCCCACCACGATCTTCCTTTAGCGCCACTATGGTAGAGACATGGCAGACCCACATGGTCCAAGAACTCCCACTTGTTTGGCTTGCGGTTTTTGATTCTGCTCTTTTGGCTTCAGGGTGGCAGATGGTGGTGGTGGAAATATTACTCAGTGTATCAGATCTGCCACTGTAAAGTGTACTGCTTTTGAGTGATTTTTGCCAACTAAAAGCAGAAGGGGCTTACAGGCCCACTGGGGGCCCGCTCCTCCCTCTTACACTCAAGACTTCCCACTCGGAGCGTGCCGGGCCCGCGCCATAGTCGTGCGTTTTTCTGGACGGTCTGGCAGTACCAGTCCGGGCCTACTCCATTACGCAAGTTCTCCCAAAAGGATTCCCACAGGCCGCCGGCGGGCCCGGCCCCACCCCCGGCGCCGGGGAGGGGCGGGGCAGCGCTGTCCGGCCCGCCCCCTTCCCTGCCCCGCCCCCTTCGCCGCGCCGGCCCTCCCAAAACCCGGAAAAGTGGATCCCGCGCCCCGCACCGTCACGCGCGTACAGGCTCGTCGGCCGGAAGGCCGGCCCAGCGCAGGGTACGGGCTTCGAGCGAGAGCGGACGCAATGCGAGGTCCGCGCGGGTGAGCGTCCGCGGGCCTGGGCCGCTCGGTCCCCTGCCGTCCCGCTCTCCCTCCTCGGGGACCCGTAGCGCGTGGCCGCACGGCCCGGGGAGGCCTCGGCGGCCCGGCCTCCATCCCGACCGGCGCCCCGCCCGCCCGTCTCCTAGCAGCGCCGTGACGTGCGCGCGCCATGGGGGTGCTGGGCCGCCGGGCGGGGGCGGGAGGCGACGCCCGCGGGGAGGGTCTGGGAACCAGCCGAGGCCGGGGGCGTTGGCGGGAATGGGAGGCGTCCCGGCCCTGCGGAGCCGGTTCTGCTTCTCCTTTAAACACTTAAGTTTGCAGGCTTTAGACGGGTCATCTGGGCCTGTCCTCACCACCCACTGACACTTCCGGAGATGGGACAGGAACTCTAGACCCCGCTTTTTTGTTGTAATTTTTCTGGAAAATGGAACCTGGCGACATAGCCTAAGAATTCTTTGAGGAAAATATGAGTGTGCATGATAGTCCCAAAACTGGAAGTGTTTTCCCCTAGTCATTACTGTTTCGCAAAAATACATTCTAGATGTAAACAGAACCTGTGCTTTAATACAGTTGATGGCCTCTAACACTTAAGAATTGTGTGAATTTGCACCACTAATTTCTAGATACTGCGTTTCTTCGTGTGAAAATCATACGTATCTATATAGATATGCACAGATACCTTTTAATATGCTATGTAATATAGCATAACTATGTCTGCGTGTACATATATACACGGTGGTACTAACCTGTTTTGCATAGTTGTGATTAGATGATGCCTAAACCTTGTTTAGCACAAAATATGCCTAAAGCTAACCTTTCTGTATGGTTTGTGGTTTCACTTTTAAAGACCGAAATATCCCTCCAGGTTTCTTTCGTGAAAATGCAGAATTAACTATAATTTCTGTAATATCTGATACTTGACAGTACAAACAATCAGTAAACAAGCAGCCCATGTGCACAGCAGGAATGTGTGGAACTGGGTATAGTACTTAATTACTGTGTGTGTGAGGAAAAGAATCCTGTTCAGCAGATGAAATTGGTAAATGGAGGAAAATCTTAGTGTAAGTAGTGATGTGATGCCCTCACTGTTCCTTTGAGGTGAAGCACTGAGACACCTGTCATTCTGGTATTTTGTGAATTTATTTGAGGGTAAACTATATGTATTTTCCCAGCAGAGTATCAAAGGATGTTTGTTCCAAGATCACTAAAAATCAAAAGGAATTCTAACGATGACTTCAAAAGCTGTACAGCCAAGAAAATAAAGTCAGAAGCAGAAGACCTTCAGCTGGATAAAGACAGAGTTGTTCCAATTGGTCGTGTAGTTTCTAAAGAAGCTGTGACACCGGACAGGCCCAGCAGTGAATCAGACCCCTTCCTCACTCCAGCTCACCAGTTGGAGGAGGATTCCTTGGTAGGACCTGAGCAGGATGCAAAGGACAGCCATTCTTTGGAAGAGCCTGTGAAGTCATTTTCCAAGACACAGCGCTGGGCAGAACCCGGGGAGCCCGTCTGTGTTGTCTGCGGTCGTTATGGGGAGTATATCTGTGATAAGACAGATGAAGATGTGTGTAGCTTGGAGTGTAAAGCGAAACATCTCCTACAAGTGAAGGAAAGGGAAGAGAAACTAAATCTCAGTAGCTCACAGGATACTGGCTCTGAGCCGGATCCTCCACTAGCTGCTTTCTATGTCTACAAAGAGCACCCATTTATTTCGAGCCTTCGAGAAGACCAGATGGAAAATCTTAAACAGCAGCTAGGAATTTCAGTTCAAGGGCAAGAAATCACTAGGCCTATTATTGACTTTGAACATTGTGGTTTCCCTGAGGCCTTAAATCACAACTTGAAGAAGTCGGGCTATGAGGTGCCAACCCCCATCCAAATGCAGATGATTCCTGTGGGACTTCTGGGAAGAGACATTCTGGCCAGTGCAGATACTGGCTCGGGAAAAACTGCTGCTTTTCTTCTTCCTGTCATCATCCGAGCTTTATTTGAGGTAATTGATTCACATGTATTATTCTCAGAAAGAAATTAGGTATTCATAAACCATGTTTCATCCTTACCTATGTAAATTGCAAACTAAGACTGAATAGTTCAAGCTCATTGTGATTTAGCTTTATTTATTTATTTACTTTTTTATTTATTTTATTTTTGTGTTCTTGGGGATGGAGCTCAGGGCCTTTACATGAAGCTACATTCCCAGCCCATTTTTATTTTTGATTTTTGAGACAAGTTTTATTTTTGATTTTGACACTAAGTTTCCCAGGCTGGGCCTGACCTTGGAATCTTCCTGCCTCAGCTTCCTAGAATGTTAGGATTACAGTCTGGTGTCACTGGGCCCAGCTTGTGATTTTGCTTCTGATAGTTTGTATGCTGAACATAATTTTAGAGAATTTTTCTGTTACTGTCTTAAACCAAAGATCACGTCATTGAAAGTCTAAAAAAAATCACTTTCCTTTCAAAACATTTTATTTTTAACAGATTTTCTAGTAAAAGAATAAGTTTCTGATCTAAGGGAAGAATCCTCCTAACCAGATGAGTTAATTTTTGTCAGTTAAGTGGAAGAAATTTAACTGTTTTATATCAAAGCTGCAAGTATACAGTCAGCTTTCAGAATACACCCTTGAATATGATACACGGTTCATCCTAATGCTGCCTTACCTTACTTGTTAGTTGGTAATATACAAAACAGTTTCACATGTAGTTGGTTTAAGATTTTGGGTAATTTTTGCAAAGGTCATGTTGGATATCCCTTATCTGAAAGACTGGGTAACAGCAGAGTTAAATATTTTGGAGTTTTTCCAAATTTGCAATGTTTTCATGTATTTTACTGATTGAGAATTCCTAATCCAAAAATAGAAAATATAGAATGCTCCAAAATATGAAACTTGAACATCATGTTGTGCTTAAAATCTTTTGTGTTTCAGAGCGTTTTAGATTTTAGGTTTTTCGATTGGGAGTGTCCAACACATACTGCAAATTGGTAAGTTCTACAGTACAGCAGGGAGGGAAGGGAATGAAAAATACAAAGACAGAGAGGAAAGGTGAGAAATTTGGAAGAGTAGTAGAAGATAAAGTGAACAAAAAAAGCATTTGCAGTTCAAAATATAGGTCAAAAACACAAGAGGACCAGAATAGAACTGTAAAACAGAAAATAATGTATAGATGGATAAATATGTAGATTACACACATATATAATGTAGGTCAGTCCTTTGGATTAAAAAAAAAGAAGTGCAGAAGAGCTGAGAGGAAGAATCCCAGGTAAAATGCTAAGCTATGACCATATCCTCACGGTGGCTGTCAGGTTTTCTTATCAGAGGACGATGGGTAGAAATTGCAGAATCCAGTTAACTAGCAGCAAACCTTGTTTTCCACCTTGCACACCTCTCCCAGACCCCAGTTTTGGTCTTTCATTGTATGTCTGTGTTATTTATGTAAAAATAGAATCAGTTTACGATGGTTTTTGGAGGAAAATTCTGTAGTAAACACAAAACAGGAGGGCTCATATCTAGTTGGGCTGAAGATAACATGTTAAAAGGGAAATATATGTTCCTGGAGTCTCTGAGAAGATGTAAGCAACAATTGACTATTGGTGTTTTAGACTTATGTTTTACATCTTTGCAGGACAAAGCTCCGTCTGCACTCATTCTTACACCAACGAGGGAGCTAGCTATTCAGATAGAGAGACAGGCTAAAGAGTTGATGAGCGGCCTGCCAGGCATGAGAACGGTGCTCCTTGTGGGGGGCTTGCCCTTACCCCCACAGCTTTATCGCTTGCAACAACATGTCAAGGTAAGCACCATTTGGTACGATGCCTTTGCAAAGTTTCGTAAGCAGTATATGAGCTAGTGTTTTGTTTTCTTTCCCTTGAGGATGAAGTGTAGTTTTAAGTAGCTTTTAAAATCTTGCCAATTACATTCTTTGAAAATCACTTTATATAGGTAAGGAAAGGAGCACAGGTTACTGAGTGCCCTGCTGTATGCTGTTGGATGTGTCATGTGCATTTGCTCATGTAACCAACTGATGCCATCTGCTTTGTAGGTGGGTTGGTTGGCATATCTTGTTTTATGATTGAGAAGTTCCGTCTTAGAAACCTGGGATTTGCCAAAAGATCTGTAATCAATAAATGATAACTTGGCAAAATTGAAACTTTTTTTAATTTAACTTCATTCTGCATCTTTAGCTGTGCCATTGTATGTGGTCAATATTTTCTGATACATAAAAGCAGTGCAATCCAGTTGTAGCTTTGATACTTGGTTTGGCCAACCATGAATTACTTTGCTGCTGTGAAACTCAGTTTTCTTAAGTTTGATTGGCTGATTGAAAATACCTGTTGTTAAAGTCAGCATATTTAATGAAAAGGTTGGCATACATGTAGACCAGTTAAAGTGAATTATAGCTTTGGGGGAAGTATTGGGTCCTGGAGGCCCCAGGCTGTCCTGAACATCAACTGTTTAGTTTCTGGGCAAGTGGGGAGAGCCTAGAATGCCAGGGCAGGTGCTGAGATGCCATGGAATTGGTGGGGGCATTTTGGGTGTACAAAGCAATTTACCAGCTGGTGCAAAGCCACTGCCATATTCAACTTTTGTTTTTTCGTTCTGGGGCTCAGACCCAGACCCTTGCACATGCTCGGTATGTGCTGTACCACTGAGCCACATCTCCAGTCCCAGAATTCAGCAACTTCTATGGATGCATATTAGCCTTTCTTATGGGAATATTGTAAAGGTTAAATGAGATGTATTTGACATCTTTAAAACATAAAATGTAATTTCAAGATATTATAAATAATGAAACATCAGATTGTTGATTTTTAATATGGACCTCCAATATATAAATAGATAAAGATGATATTACATTAATACAAATTATAAGTTCAGCAGTATGTATTTATAAACAACAAAAACATTTTTGATGGACATCAAATTCAAAATTGGGTTAATAAAATTGATTATAATTCCATATCAGCCCCTACATTAAGAGTATTTTTGTTTCCTGGAATGGAATGCATAATTCACATGGTTAAATATGTGTAAATTCTAGCAGCTTTTAAACAACTATTCTTGCATTCCTATTCCTTAAAAAAAAATGTTACTGCACTGGTGGTAATCTCCAACTTGCAATAGATAGTAACTTATATGTTGGAACACAGTATTTTCACACTTTAAAAAAAAAACTTTGAACTTAAAAAAAAGATGGCAAGTGCTATATAAAGAACTCTTTCAAGTTTATTAGAAATTGCTGACTTGGTGCACTAGTCACCCTGATATGCTTCAATGTAATTTCTGCCCAAAAAAGGACCTTATCCAATATAAACACATGCAGTTATAGAATTAGGAAATTAATATTGATACATTGGACTACATCAGGTATTAACATTGATACTGTCTACACCTTGGGCCCCAGTCACCTTTTTATACGTGTCCCTTTGTCTGTCACACAAGAATGCAGTTAAGAATCATATATTGCATGCAGTTGTCTGTCATCTCCTTCCATTTAGGACAGTTCTTCAGTCTTTCTTTTCTTAATGATCTTGACATTCCTGAGATTTACAGACCACTTACTTTGAAGAACACCCTCTTAGTAGTCTCCAACCATTTTGACACCAGGGACTGGTCTAGTTGAAGAACCTTCTCCCAAAGTGGGTAGGAGGACATGAAGCTCTGCCTTCTGTCAGGTCTGCAGAGACAAAAAAAACTAGTGGGAGCGTGCTGACAAGAGGCAGAGTCGTGTCTTCCTGTGGCCCCATCCTTTCAAGTCAGTGGACCAGTCCAAGACCCTGGCATTGGGGACCCTGCATTTATCAGATTCACGTTATGTGTCTTTGACAAGACTGTCACAGAAAACAAGCCTTGTTCTGTCCATTGTGTCATTTTAAAAGGTGGCAAATACTCAATTTGTCCTTTTCCTGGTGCTGTTTTCTGTAAAATAACTCTGAAGTTTACTTTCCCCCTCTGTATTTAGTAAATATTTCGAAAGAGTGCTTTCAGAAATATAAATTTCTTGTACTTCACTAAGCTTTTACATTATTCATTTATTTACATCATGGTTTCCTATTTTATTCAAGGAGTTTTAATCAGTTTTTATCATTATTTGACTTGGTTCACCAGTTGTCCTTGGTTTAGTCAGTGAATTATAGCACCTTCAAGTTGGTCTCACTGTTCCCAGATCATATCCTCATTGTCCTCACAGTACTTCCTATGTAAAGATGCTCCACACGTCCCCTATCCTTTCACTGGCCCGACCCTAGTGTCAACGCCTGTCTCCAAGGAGTCCTGACTTCTTTTGATGAATAATACTAGGATTTAGAAGCTAGGATCTGGGCTCTACATGTACTCATTGTTTTGGGCTCCTTGCTTCCAGCTATTCCAGAACTAAGGAATAAATCTAAGCGTATATGTTTCCAGATGTGTAGTTGTTGGAGACTGTGATGCCATGGTTTACATTAATAGTTCCAATTCTAAACCAACACAACAGAAATTTGCTTCAGGTTTGTTTCCTTGTTTGAAGAAAATTGCCACTCTTGTTCATGTATTTTTTGATTTGACCAATTCTCTATAAGAGACAAGTCTCCCACCATCACCACTGTCCCCTCCTACACTGCCATGCCTCCTCCTTAGGCTGTATCCCTTCAAAGCTCAAAGCTGGGAAGCCCCCCTCCTCACTTTGTGGCTACTGCCCCCTCATCCCATGCTCCTTCCCTCCTTCCCTGAGGAAACATAAGTGAACTTTTTTCAAGTCAAGGGTAAGATAAAGAGCTTTTTGGATAAGTAGAGCTGAGAGTTATCTCCAGTGTACCCTTTAAGGGATCTTTGAAGTGAGCTATTCTACAGATAGAAGATAATTCCAGGAAGGAAGATGTGGTATGGGAAAAGAATGATGAGCAGAGAAAATAGTAAGCATGATCGTAAATGTAAGCAAACATTGACTAAATAAAACTAATAATAATTAACAATCTGAATTTAAAGATAGGAAAATACTGGTCAACAGTAGCATGTAAGTGCAGGAAAGATATAATTGGAGTTAAAGTGTTTGTCATTGTTCAAGACAAAAGTAAAGCTTTAATTAACTTTGTGCTTCATCAAATTACATGTGTGTTAAAAAGTTCAAGAATGAAACTTCAAGAATGAAAAAAAGAGTTTATAACTTGCAAACCAGCAGAGGGGGAAAAAGGGAAGAGAAAAAGTAAGCTCAACTCAAAATAATGAAGTGTGGTTTGAAAGTTGATGACACTTCTGAAGTGCTCGTGCAGAACCCTACAGCTCGGTGAACACAAATTTTTAAAACTCTGGTGTGTTACCCTTTTCAGTGATTTTTACCATCCTGTCAATGTGAATTATTACGTAATTTTGTAATTCTATTTTATTCCTGGCACTCCTTTAGTTAATCCTCACGGTAATTATCAACACTTTCATTTTATGGATGAGAGAACAGGTACACCATTATTAAATGCTAGAACCAGAAGTGCTACTCACATTTGTTTCACCAATGTAACAAATTACTGTTATATATTATAAAACTCTTAAGAGCCTCCTTGAGCAACCTTAGAAATCATTATGCCTAACCTCAGCCCAAAGAGGTTAAGGAGTTTGTATTGCCCCACAGCCCCATAAGCTATCACATTGCCTGCATGACCCTTCCTGGTCCCAAACCCAAATCCCACACTTCCTCTGTCTAGTACCTTCATCCCTTATCAACTGTCCATCTCCCCGACCTCCCAGCCTCAGGAATTTCACAGATGCTTTTTTCCTCTGCATAGACCACTTGCCTTGCTCTTTTCCACTGGTCCTTCAGACTTGAGCTGAGGTTTTAAGCAAGACTGGACATATCCCTCCATTCAGTACATATTATACTTCTCTTATTAGCATGTGTCTGTTATCTGTTTTTTTCTTTGTGTTACAGGTTACCTGAAAGCAGGAAATAATCTATTTATCATTGAGTTCTAAATACTTAGCGCAATGTCTAGCACGTTAACCAGTCAATAAAAATTGAATAAATGAATATTATCTAATTTTTAAATTTACTCTTTCTCTTTTATTCAGGTTATCATAGCAACCCCAGGACGACTTTTGGATATAATAAAACAGAACTCTATAGCACTCTGTGGTATAAAAATTGTTGTGGTAGATGAAGTAAGTAGTGATGTTTAAAAAGCATTAGTTGTATAATTTTATATAACTTAAGAAATCTGTATTACAGTTGTATAATTTCATTTATCTTCAAGGCATTTTCTCCCTGAAAGGAAAAAAATAGGGACTTTAAAAAAAATCATAGTAGTAGTTCTTGAACTGATTCCTTTGTGGCATTGAGGTGTGGCATACTAAATCAAACCAGAGCTGTCTTCTGCTTAACAGCAAACACAAATTCAGCAGGTATTGTATTCTCAGTGATAAGTTTTTTAAACAGTTAATGCTTTATATCATTTGTTTATAAAATTAAAGGAGTCAGTGACAAATTAACAGGAATTATGGAAGTAACTATCCTGGAATTTGTTTGAATGTTCTCAAGCTGAATGTTATTAATGTGTATTACAAACATACTCTAAGAATAATTTTTTAAATATTCAGACCTTTAAAAGGTCTGTGCCATGGACTTTTGGGGGTTTTTGCCAAAACTATTCTTTTTATCAGTATGTATTATATAATAGCAATACATAATAACAATCAGCTTGAGAAATTGGTGCGTATACATATTACATCTTAATCATTTTTACTTCCTCCACTTCCCTCACTCTCACCGCCCCCACCCCCCGCATCTCCTATCCCTCTCTATAAAGTCTTATTTTCCTGTTTTTTTCCCATCTCTCTTTTATCTTGCTCTTTTACTTTTTTATAGTTTGGTTTTCTCATTATTATAGAAGCCATGCAACTTTCAACCTATGTGTCATTTTGCTTAGCACAGTGGTCTCAAGATGGATCATTCTCCTGCAAATGTCTCAAATTCATCTTCATGGCAGATTAGTACTCTGTTGTATGACTACACCATAACTTTATTCATCTATTGATGGACACATTGACTACTTCCAAGACTTAGCTATTACAAGTTTTGCTGCTCTAAATGTGGGTATACACTCACATTTGTATGATGACTAACTCTTTGGGGGAAGATACCTGGAAGAGGTATAGCTGGGTCAAATGGAATAGCTGGTTTCAGTGGGTTTTTGTTTTGTTTTGTTTTGTTTTGTTGAGGAATCTTTACACTACTTCCAGAATGGTTTTACCAGTTTATAGTTCCACCAACAATACTAATAATGTAGAAATATTTCTCCCCCCCGCCAGGCTCCCCAGCAGTTGTGTTTTTGGGGGTTCTTTGTTGTTTTTGTTTTTGTTTTGCGACAGCGTCTCACTCTGTAGCCCAGACTGGTCCTAAACTCACTATGGATCCCAGGCTGGCCTTAAATTCATGGCAATCCTCCTGTCTCAGCCTCCCAAGTGCTGGGATTACAGGCATGCGCCACCACACCCAGCTTATGGGGTGCTGGGAAATTGAACTCAGGTACGTAGAGCTTGCTGGGCAAGCACTTTACCTACTGAGCCATTCCTCCAACCCCTTTGGGGGAGTCTTGATCTCAGTCTGGCATAGCCTTATGATGGAACTGATTCATTACATATGGTTATTTTCAGACTTACTGCTCATGTGACTAGGCTTTCCTTTCCTAATAAGCCATTTCTTTTCAGTCCCCCCATCTTTAGAGACTGAAGAATCAGCCTTGAGCTATTCAGATATTCAAGGTTAGGCTGTACTTGTCCTCACTGTTCTTCACAGCATTTTCATCTTCTTTATCAAGGTTTCACACAGTTACGTGCTCATTGTTGTGGTTAAAAAAAGAAAAGAATTATCCATTCAGCAGACGTTTTGAGTACCTTGCCTGTTACATGCAGCCTGTCCTGATTCCTTGTCATTTAGGGAATATAGTTTCTGTGTGGTCTAGATCAGAAATGAGCTGATAACCTTGGCTGCACTAAGCTGCAGTCAGCACAAAAGTATTGTTAAGGTACAGAACGACCAACTTTTGGTAAATTTGGGCAGAATTACAGAGAAATTTTGAATAGCATTCAAACCTAAAAGGTGCTAAAATCTTACCAGAGAGAAATGACCCACATACTTGAAGTAAAGGTAAAAGCATTATCCTGTATGCTAAACTACAGAAGTATTCTCACAGGTGATGTAGGCTGACAGGTTGGCAAATGGTTTCTATAAAGAAACAGAAATACAACCACAAATAGTGTGAAAATGACATACGCAGTTATGACTGAGTTTTAACAGATCTTTATGTACAAAAACAGGTAAAGATTATATATTGTCCCAAGAGCCATAGTTTGTCAACCACTGATAAAAGTTGCTTGCAATGTAATAAGATTGTATATGCTCTGCCAATTATCTAGGACCATTAAGTTCAAAAGGAGAATTGAGGGAGTAAAAATACTAGCACTGAAAATGGCTACTCAGACATGGGATTTGATGTGGGCTCCCCAAAATGGAAAAAAGATTTAGGAAGTAGAAGATGTATCAGATATCCCAAATGAAGAGACTAAAGCAAACATAATCAGAAAGCCCATGTGCCTGTTGAGTGAAAGGGACAGGAAAGAGACCAACCATCTGGAAGAATTCTTTCTGAAAAATAATAAAAAGTAGATTTGGGTAGTTTGGGTGGGGTCAAATTATAGAGGACTTTGAAAGGGAGATGGAGGCATTTAGATTTCATGTGGGAGACAGTGATGCTTTCTAAATTATTGAGTTGGGGTGTAACATGTTGAAAGTGGTGGTTTAGGAAGGTTATTCTGCTACTTAGTACAAGAGAAATTCAAGAAGAAAGAATCTGTGAGACTGAGCAACCAGCAGTCCAGACAAGGGATAAAAGGGTTGGGCACAGAATGGAGGCAGGAAGACAAGTTAAATCTAAGAGCCACTGTAAAGTAATTATTTATGAGTCTTCTGATGACTGAATATGAGAGAGAAAGAAGAAGGCAACCATAGAGGTGACTCCATAAATTATAGTTATACCTTTGATTTTAGAAAAGAGTAAGTGGGTAAATGTTGGGTCTTGGTAGTACCACTTGACTTTAGCCTTAACATGTGAAATTCCATATGTTTCATGGACTGAGAGGAAACGTTGTGTAAAGGCAAGAAGTGTGATCTGGAATCCATTTGCCCTGATATTTCTCTGAGGGAGGAAAGTTGGAGAGAAATGATCCGCAGGAGACAAGGACTGGAGCAAAGGGGTTGGCTGGCCCTGGGAGTTGGAGATAAGTCAGTAAACAGAGACGCAGTCTGAGAAACAGAAAGGAACTGAGAAGCTACTCTTTCAAGAGAATAGTGAGGTCACAGGAGTAAAAACTGAGATAATTCCTGTAGAATTGAAAACCCTGCTCTGTCACCTTTCTGTGTCTCCTGGAAGACTTGTCCATTGTCCTAGAATTTTCTCCTGCCCTGTCTATGAGATCTTTGTGTAACTGTCCGTGACTGTAAACAATCTGTCACCCCTACCACACCACCCCCTCTCCCTTCTTTCCTCTGCTGTTGTTGAACTATGCACACACTTTCTCTTCCCTTGTGTTCTTGGCCAATAATCAAGTACAGTGTTTACTCAAGGTTCCCTTAAAGCAGGAATCAGCTGGTGTGCTCAGTGAAGGTAATACAAGACCAGACCTCACTTGGCTATTTTGATTCAGTAAGTCTAAGCAAGTCTTCAGGGATCTTTTAATCTCATTCCAGTGATTCTTACCTTTGGAAAGGTTTGGAGCATACTGACCAGTTAGTTGCCTGATACATATTTAGTTGCTTATTCTGTGCTTAGAATTAATGAGTACTCATTTACAGATGTCCCCAACCTCTTTGTCACCAGGGACCACTTTTGTGGAAGACAAGTTTTCAATGAATCATTGGGGCACAGGGGTGGAAGATGGCATCAGCATCACACCACCTCAGTTCCAACTTGGATCATCAGGCATTAGATTATATGTAAGATGTTGGCAACCTACTGATAGACCCCTGCTGTGCACAGTTCACAGTAGGGCTCACACTCCTGTGAGAATCCAGTGCCTCTTCTCATCTGACATGAGGCAGAATTCAGACGATGATGCGAGGGATGGGAAGCCGTTTTTAATACAGAAGGCCTCTCCACCCACTCCTGTGCAACTTGGTTCCTAATATATCATGGACCAATACTAGCTGTCCAGTTCCCAACCCTTGATTTGTGAGATAGGTTTTTATGGCACTGTTGTTTTTGAGGATACTTTGTGAAGTGATACTGATGAATTCTCTGCCTTGCGGAGCTATGACAAACGTACCTACCAAGGTAATGTGTGGTGAGTCACCTTACCTTATCTTAGATGTGTATGTGGTACTCGGATTCATAGAACATTAGGTCTTAGATTGATAGTTGGGGGCTCTCTTGGAAGGGAGCGTTTATGCTGAGACCTACCTGAGAAGGAGCCAGCCATGCCAGGATGCATCTGGAGGGAAGATGGTACTGATTGGGAGAGCCAATTGCACAGATTTCAAAAATGAGAATGCATGTTGGGTTTTTGGGGACAGAAAGAAGTCTTGTGTGGCAGGATCAAGAAGAGAGAGAGTGATAACAGATGAAATCCAAGAAGTGACAAGGATGCGAATGGGTAGGACGTTAGGCTATGATTACATGTAGAATTTCATTGTAAGTGTGATGAGAAACCACTGAATGGCCTAAGCAGAGCAGCAATAAGATCTGCTTTATGTTCTAGATGAATCCCTGTGTTTGCCTGGGGAAGATGGGTTATGGAGTGGCAGTGACAGAAATGGGCGTGGTCTCTCCAGACTGAACTGGAGAGAAGTGACCTACTTTTGGAAGTGTTAATGGCGTCAGCAGAATTGCTTATGGACTTGAAATGAGTCAGGAAGAGGGGAGATGAAGTAGGGATTTGTGATGATACAATTTCATAGGATATGTGCTGGAATAGGTTTTGCAGGGAAGAAGTACAAAATCCTGTTTTGAGCATAATTTCCTGTTAGATCCAAAGGGAGTGTTAAGTTGGCAGTTGGTTTCTACCACTTGAGTTCAGAGAATCAGTTATGACCAGAGGTAAAACTTTGTGAATCTTTGGTGTGTACATGGTATTCAGAGCTGTAGAACATATGATCTTGTCTTGGGAGTACAGATGGGAAGAGAAGAGGCCTGCAGTGAAGCTCATGGGGCTTTCCAAAACATAGTCGTGGCCCATTGTATAGAGCTTGGGCAGAAAAGAAAAGAGTCTGAAAAACAAAGTAACCACCAAGGGAGGAGAAAAATCATGAAAGAATTTAAAGAAAGTTGAGGTAATTATGCTATTGTATATAATATAAACATATGTGTTTGAAGTATATGATTTGTAACTTTTGGTTGACTCATCTGCTTTTCTGTTAATAGACTGTACATTCTTTGAAAGTGGGATCTTTCAATATGTCTTGGCCCCTGTCAGCTTCATGTTTATGATGCAGGTGCTAGAATGAGCCAGGTTGCCATCCGTGTTTCAGTCCCACCCTTTAGGAACTATCGAATATGCCTCAGTTTCCTTATCTGTAAAACTGGGATTATAATAGTGAGAAGGTCTGAATGAGGACATGTACTGTACTTGGAAAGGCACCTGCCATGTACTACATGCTCAATAACTGCATTGCGAACCCGGCCATTTGGAAAAGATCGGGTACGTGAATGAGTATTTAGCTCTTGGATCCTCAAGAGTGAAGTTTTTGTAATAAAGATGGAAGTCAGACTTTCAGACTTTATGAAATTGGAAATAATGTACATTAAAGATAACTGGAAAAGGGAGAGGAAGGACTCAGATTCCTCCCACCTTCTTAAAAATATCATTGTTAGTATGTTTCTTCCCAAATATTTTCTCTGCGCATACTTTGCAAAAGGCCTGGAGAATTCAGGATTGAATATGTACACATTGAGAATATCCTAGAATGATTTGAAGCAGGAGAGTATTACAGTTAGAGTGGTATTTTAGATGAAAATTGGCCTGAAAGCAGTGCTGCCTCACAGGGTGAAGGGGAGGGTCTGAGCCAAGCCAGTGTCACAGGAGGAAGGAGGCTGCATTAGCAGACATATTTAGAAGATTAAAAGCAAGGGAGGCCGAGGTGCGATCCAGATTGGGGGATAAAAGGCAAGTTTAGTTCTGTACGCTTTGTTGTACCTGCCAAATTTTCTACAGTGAACATATTATTAGCAGTATATTAATTTATTAAAAATAAATTATTTCTCAAAGAGAGATGAAGGCTTCTTTTGCATTGGGCACTTGGAAATAATTTCTTCCTGAAAGTGGGTCAGTCCACAAAGGTGAGGGATGAGGACTGGTGGGATGGTGGGTGGGAGCTTGAAGGAGCAGGAACAGAGGCAGTAGATCTGGACGACTTTCACAACCTGGGCACGGAAAGAGAAGCAGAAGGAGTGTATTTCTAAAGGCCTGGACATTGTATGAAACAAATGAACTTGGTATTTAGACTTAGGTCCTATCCCCAGTGTATCTCGTTATGAATATTCAAATTTCTAATGGCTGAAAAAAATTCAATCCAAACACTTCTGGTACCAAGCATTTTGTATATGTTCTGTATTATTATTCTTACTTATGAAGGGAAGATTTTCCAGTCCTGGTGGTGCAGGCCTGTAATCCAAGCACTTTGGGAGGCTGAGGCAGGAAGACGGCAAGTTCAAGCCCCACCTGAACAACTTCGCAACTGAACGAGACCCTGTCTCAAAATTAAAAAATAAAAATGGGTTGCAAATGTAGCTTATTGTGAGGTCCCTGACCTCATCTCCAGTAGCACACAAAAGTGAAATAATTAAAAATTTTTAAAAAGGGAAAATCAGAGGCTTATAGCTCATTCGCTTGCTTAAGGTCAGAGGTAGAGCCATGATTAAACCCAGCTTATCATGATTATTTCAGTTTTTAAAAATTTCATAGAATGAATAAAACATTCAAAATTTGAGTTAATACGTTAGTGGACACTAAAAATATAATTTCTTAATTAATAATTAAATATCATATTGTGTCCCAAGTATAGGCACCTGGATTGTCTTTGAACGTCAATATTTAACCTTTCTTTCCACCCAAGGGCGGCACTAATTTATTTTTCTCTTTTCTTTTTGATTCATGTATCATTTTACAGAAACAGTTCAGAAGTATGATCAAATGTGAAAGCCCCATCCATTCCAGCTATTATAGCAAAATGCCTTAGACTACGTAATTTATAAACAACAGAAATTTATTATTTATGATAGTTGTGAGGTTTGGGAAGTCAAGGATGAAGGACCAGCAGAGTCAGTGATAAGGACTTTTGTCTGATGAGGGCTGTTTTCTGCTCCAGAGATGGCGCCCACTGCCTGGTCCTCACAGCAGAAGGGGAGAACTCCTTCAGCGTCTTGAGAGCACAAATCCTTTCTGCAGGAGTAGAGCCCTCATTTTGTCACCTAAAGACCACGCCTCATACTATTACACTGGGGGTAAAGCTTCTGCATTTTGATTTTAGAGAGATGTCAACAATCAGACCATATCAGCCCCCAACATTTAAAAAATATTTTGTAAATATACTCCATGTATGGTAAAAAGGAAAGAAAGAAAAAAAGAAAAAAGAAATTTGCAAAGAAAAAGTGACCCAGCAACCCTCTTGGCTTCTTCCAAGTGTTAGCAATTAAGCTTCTTAATTAGATGCACAGAAGGTATTTTGTAACATAAGTAGTATCATATTATACATAGTGTTCTATACCTTGCTTGTTTTCACTAGCAGTCTATACATTGTCTAACAAAAAGCTTTGATTTTTTATGACAGTATAATATTATATATGGACTTACCATAATTTACCAAATCCTGTTGTATATTTAGAATGCATATGGGTTTTGCAACTACTAATAATAGTGCCATCACATCAGTCTTTGTATAACACTGTAAACATTTAGCTTAAAATAAATAAAATTTTACCTGTGGTCCTTTGTCTTTGGACATTGACCATGATATATTGTGAGTTTTTAATTTTTTATGTGCTTAATTATAACTATCAATCTTAAGTGGCTTTGGATTTTAATGTCAAGCAGCACTTAACTGTAGAATGCTTTTATTTTAGGCTGACACCATGCTAAAGATGGGCTTTCAACAGCAAGTGCTTGACATCTTGGAGAACATTCCTAGTGATTGTCAGACCGTTTTGGTTTCGGCCACCATTCCAGCAAGCATAGAACAGCTAGCAGGCCAGCTCCTGCATAATCCCGTGAGGATCATCACCGGGGAGAAGAACCTACCCTGTTCCAATGTGCGTCAGATTATCCTGTGGGTGGAAGACCCAGCCAAAAAAAAAAAATTATTTGAAATCTTAAATGTGAGTGATGAAGTAGTGAGCCCTGTTTTGTAGATTATGTTTGCATTTCCCACAACCTTTAGGAAAAGGATGTCTAGGTGTCGCTTTTGGGGAACTTGGCATAGGTAGTTCACAATAAATTGCTTTACCTGCATCATAATTCTGTGAGGATCAAATGTTTATTTCTGAAAATGTTGTATAGATGCAGGGTTAGTTTTTCTTTTCCTTATTCTAGAAAGATACTTCAATATTGATTATTCCTCAAGAATTCTTTTCTTTCAAAAAATTTTAGTACTTTTATATATAAAATTTGATTGAGCTATTTATTGGTGATTCTATCCTTGAAAAGTTTTCAACTGTTACTTATTTAAAGAGAATTTGGTTGCATGGATGATATGCATAATGCAGTTATTTACAAATATATTGTTAAACTAAACACGGCCTTTCTTGGTTCATGAGCAGGATTCAGAGCTATATTAATTGCACTCAAATTTTTAAGATATGTTTCAATATTAATGATACAAAAAGGTGAAGGGCTTCAGTTTCAGCATATTTTAAAGAAAATATTCATTTTGTAGAATATGCCCTTTTTCTTCCTTAATGATATGTAAGCCTTTAAACAACTAGCTTGTATTAATATTTTCAGTAAACTTCCCATTGTAAATTAAAAGGATAATTCTGAATATGTTTTTGGCTTTTCAGGATAAGAAGCTCTTTAAGCCTCCAGTGTTAGTATTTGTGGACTGCAAGCTAGGAGCAGATCTGTTGAGTGATGCGGTTCAGAAAATCACGGGTCTAAGAAGCACATCTATGCATTCGGAGAAGTCTCAGATAGAGAGGAGAAGCATACTGAAGGTCTGACACACAACATTTTGTATTTTTCTCTCTCCTACAGATCTGTTCAGTCGTATTTTTAAGAAACACTTGATTCTTTCTTTCTTCCTTTCTTCCTTCTAAGGGTTGTGAGAACTGCCGGCAAGCAGTATCATGAAGTTAATTATTTCTCATGCTTAGGCTTCTGTGTTTTGGGAGCAATATTTATCTCTTCTCTGGGGCTTACATGCTAAATGGATTACTAGTTTAGAATTCATCATTTCTGAAATGAGGTCATTTTGGAATGGGGCAGAGCAGGAGTTCACCTTTGGAACAGATTTGCCTGAATAAATTAATAGAATAAATGTGCAAGAGTTGGGAAGAATTTAAGCTACCTATGTTTTTCAGATATAATAAGACTTTTACTTATTGATAACATATTGCAACAAAAATTTCAAAGTAAGCACTGAAAAAATTGAGATTATGTAAAAACTACATAAATAAGTTCTGAATGATTTTTGTTTTTATATTTGGAAAGGGACTACTTGAAGGAGACTATGAGGTTGTGGTGAGCACTGGAGTCCTGGGACGGGGCCTGGACCTCGTCAGTGTCAAGCTGGTTGTGAATTTTGATATGCCTTCGGGTATGGACGAGTACGTGCACCAGGTGAGAAGATGCTCTTATCACCGCCTTGTCCATGAGTTTTATTGGGCAAGGCATTGTTGGTGGGATGTGACCTAAAATGTTAATTTAAAAGATTTTAGATACTAAACTTTTGGTTTACATTTTCTTTTTTAATTCAGTGGACATATTAATAGCTTTTATAATCAACTCTATAAAAACTCTGTTAAAAATTGTTTAGGTTGCTATATCTGGCCAAAATAAAACTGATCCTTTAGGGTTTTTTTAGGAATCTTGATTTCATCTTCTCTTTGTATCCTTATTTGTTCTAGTCTTTCACTTTTTAATGTGTTGTTCCTTTTCTTTGCTGCCAGAGGTAACAGTAGCCTCTCTTTCTAGCAGAAATTGAGCCTTCTCTTAGCATCACGTTATCTCACTGGCTGCTGCCTGTCTTCCTTCTCAGGCATCACTTACCAACCCTCCAGTAAAGCCTTTCTCGGAGGTACTTAGAATCACCTGTGAATGCTGCATTCACTGAGTCACCCACTGAAGTGCCTTTAAAAGTACTTGTAATGCACTACCACTTTCATTTTTACTTTGACTTAATACTACAACAGTGCTTCTCGTTCTCTATCTCTGTCTCCTTTTCCTTCCTTCCACCTCATTTACCTGCGTATCAGGGAATTAAGTATCCCGTAAGAGTTAAGTATGCAAATAACTGGTTTTGTTTTCAAATTTTTAATAATTTTGGATAGAAAACTTTCTAAAATATTTAAGAAGCTCCTTTGGTGGTCCACCTGCTCTTCTTCTTCTTCTTCTCCTTTTGTTTGTTTGTTTGTTTGTTTGTTTATTTATTTATTTTGGTGTTGCTGAGGATCAAACCCAGGACCTTCATACAGAATCCAGCCCAATTTTATTTTTGACTCTGAGACCAAATGTCACTAACTTACCCAGGCTGGACTGGATCTTGTGAGTGCCCTTCCTCAACACGCCAGAGTACTTGGGCTTACAGGCGTGCACCACTGGGCTCGGCTACCTTAGCTTCTTCAGTAGAGTTAGCCGATTATAATTAGAGAAGCTTTTCCTGCTATCCCAAGGCCACCTCTGTGACTGTCAGTTACTCAGTGTATTTCATGCAGTAATATAGTTGTGGCATCAAGGATTGCTGAAGTCTGTAGGGTTTCTTATCCTTATTTGGAATGGCTCTAGATCTTCCTGCTTTTCTAGTTCTGTATGTAAGTGCTTTTTGTTTGTTTGCTTGATTTAGTAATTAAAGTACGCATCTACAGGAGAACAAATATTGCAAATAACAAAAGTTGTTAAATGAAAAGTAAGCCTTTTCCCATGGCTTCCTACCTTTGAATGGTTACCACAGTTAGCAGTGCAGAAAATGTAAATGTGCATATTCATAGGTACACACATACAGTTGTACATCCATACCATCCATGTGTAAATGGGACATCATACCAACCATTCTGTGCTTTGCTTTATCTCAGCCATCTTTCCATATCAGCATGATTTCAGTGTTCACCCATACTGTAGCGTATGTCAGCACATCATTTTTTATTGCCAAATAATATTCCAGTGTGTGAAAACACCATGTTGGTCCATTCATTAATTGCTAGACATTTGGGTTGTTTCCACCATTTTTGCTGTGACTAAAGCTGCTGTGAAAATTCATGTTTTTATGTCCACTTATGTTTGTATTTATTAGGTTAGTAAGGAAGAATGGAATTGCTGGATTGTAACTCTTTAAGTAATAGTTTTCATTTTCTTTCAGTAGACTCATAAGTTTTACATGAATATTATGAAAGAGACTTTTACAATTTTTTTTCCAGGTTGGAAGAGTGGGAAGATTAGGTCAAAGCGGAACAGCAATTACTTTCATCAATAACAATTCAAAAAGACTCTTCTGGGATATTGCAAAGAGAGTAAAGCCCACGGGATCCATTCTTCCCCCACAGTTGTTAAATTCCCCTTACCTTCATGACCAGAAGAGAAAGGAGCAACAGAAAGATAAGCAGACGCAGAGTGATCTGGTTACGGGAGCTAACCTTATGGACATAATTAGAAAACATGATAAAAGTAATTCTCAAAAATGATTTGCTATGCCACATTATGTGTATTTTGAGCAAAATTTCTATAATTTATTACTGTATGGTTTGAGTAAGCGAGAATGTACACGAAATAAAATTAAGATACAATTTAATTTAATAAAATTTATATAGCAATATTATATTTCTTTCCCTTCCTACTTCTCATTAGTTAGCTAGGTATAGAGACATACCTGTAATCCTAGAGTTGAGAAGGCCAAAGCAGGAGGATTGCTGTGAGGTCAAGGCCAGCCTAGGCTACAAAATGTTAATCTGTCTCACAAAAATAAAATAAAGCAAAATAAAAACACATTTGTTAAAAGCAAAATGAGGGGCTAGAGAAATGGCTCAATGGGTAAAGCGCTTGCCAGCGATCACTAAGGCAAGCGCTAAGAACCTGAGTTCAGTTCTCCAGCACCATTTAAGCTGGGCGTGGTGGCACATGCCAGTAACCCCAACCCTCAGGAGGCTGAGGCAGGAGGATTGCCACGATATTAAAGCCAGCCTGGACTCCATAGTGAGTTCAGGACCAGCCTGGGCCGCAGAGCAAGCGAGACCCTGTCTAAAAAAAAAAAAAAAAAAAGCAAAATCGGAAAATGAACTTCAAAGTAAATTTTTTTTTCTCTGCTGGCTAAAATATTTTTTGTTGATTATTGTTTTGAGACAGGGTTTGCTGTGTAGTAGAGGCTGGCTTTAAGCTTGCTGTTTAACCCAGGTGGCCTCCGGTTCATGACCTTCCTGCCTCATCCTCCAGGAGCTGAAATTACAGGTATGTGTCAGCACATTCATTTTTTGCTTTTTATAAAATAATCCTCAGAGCTACTGTCAAATGTCAGAACTCTCTACAGGAAGTCCCTCTTGGAATGGAGGTTCTTGGGCTTAGTACCCCTGTGTGCCTCAGGCACACTGGTGCTTGAATGATTGGGGAGTGAGAAAGAATGTTAGCAAAAAAGTGAATGAAACCTGAAAAAGAAGGCTAGAAGTAACTGCTTTTAAAGGATAAATGTAAAATGTCCAATTCTTTTCTCAGTAGTTTCTCCTTCTTCTTGGTTAACCAATTTTTTATAAACTTAATGTGGGCTGCCTATCAAAATCAGGTCAAGTTGGGCCATCACTGCTTTGCCATTGCAGTTTTATGTCACTGTTAATTCAATTAATTGTTTTTAATATTGGAAGGAAGGGTAGGTGTTTAATCTTGATACATCTATGCTTCCTTTCTAAAAACTGGCAAAGGCAGATTAGTCGAGGAATTTAGATAGTATGTTATACAAATGTTGACACAAGCTTTCTAACCCTATCATTAGAGATCCTGGGAGCGAATATTTGGCTATCATGATTGGCTGCTTAAGTAGATTTTTAGTGTTGTCTTCACCCAAAGGGGAAAGAAAAAGGAATGAGAGGACCTCTAAAGCAGTGGTCCCTAACCTTTTTGACACAGGCAGGGTTTAGTTGAAGACCGTTCTCCCCAGGGTGGAGGAAAGAAGTGGGTTATTTGTTACACGTGTGTTGTTGGAGGACGGCTTTGAAATGGTGAGCAGCCGCGGAAGGGGATGGGAGCAAAGCTCCGTCCCCTGTCAAATCAGTAGCAGCGTTAGAACCTGATAGGAGTGCGCTGACAGGAGGCGGGGCTTGGCTTGCACTTCACCTCCTGCTCACAGCTCCCTCTGGCTCTGAACCCTCAGGACTCTGGCTCTTTCTGTTTCTGTACTCCTACTAACTGTCGAAGAGTGAGTGGGTTGATTCCAAGGGATCAAGGTCCTAGGATGCTATAGCAAAGGTATATTGAAGGGCTGAAGCCAAAAGTATTAGCATAATGCTTCGTGTTTACTAAGTGCGTTAAAAACGTTGATAGTAATTACTATAGAACAAAGACCTTTTTTTTTCAGGCTCAAACTTGCTTATAAGGAAAAAAGGGATCGCCAGATCAGAGGCCCTTAGGAATCACCTTTTATAGAAACCGTATAAACATAAGTAGAATTAGGCTGTACCATGCCCTCAGTGGTCAACTTGCTGGCGATCTGGCATATGCCCCTACCGCTGACTCACAGAGGCAAATTGCAATCCCTAAAGTCCCAGTCCAGTAGACGCCGGCTCTCAGTTCCTGTCTCCTTTATTTCCTTCTCACTATGCGGTCTTCAACTCCTCTTCCTAGACCTTCCTGCTTCTCTTAAATCCCGGCCGTTGCCTCTATTTCTCATTTCTCTGGGCCCTTCCCCTGGTGACCTCTTCCTCCTTCTCTGCTGCCTGGGATACTGCCATACGCTGGTTTCCTCAGGCATTTTACAGGGTAGCACATTTAAAAATTGATCCCAGTGTTTCTAGTATTTTTCCCAATTAAAGTTGCCATCTACTGTCATAATTTCATGAAAGAACATGTAGTTCAAAACAAGGAAGTACACACTCTGAGTAAGAGCCAGTTCTCTCTGAGAAAGGACACCAATGTACTCTACTGCAAAAATTTTTAAGAAATATATTTTGTGAAAAGTTAGACAGTTTGAAATCTTAGATGTGTCATTTGAAATGACTAATCTCACCTATCTCAACCATGTGTTGTCCTTCCAATAATTCTATTATATGATAAAGGTACCAAATTAACTTTCTGACTTTCATTGCTGGTTGAAGCAATTATCCTCTGTATGTTAAATACCTTAATTCTTTTTTCTCTTATATGGATCAGCTACTTTGTTTATCTGATGTAAAGTAACATAAAAGTTGTACATGCTGGTGGGATACCATGTATTGTGTGTAATGCTTGAATCAGGTTAAACATATCACCTCAAATGTTTGTTAATTTTTGCTGTGAAAATTAACCATCTTGACTACAAATAGCTTTTATGTTCTGGAATATTCAGCATCACTTCATAAAATATTTTCTTTTCCCCTCTCTGGGAATTGAACCCAGGGCTACATCTCCAGCTCTATGAGATACATTTAGTTTAATTCAATTAGTATTTTTAAAGTCAGATTTTCCCCAACACATCAGAAGGGTGTTTTTTCCCCCCCTTGGTTTGTTTTATCTTTTGTGGTTTCATAATATCTTCACAAAGAAGCCAAGCCTGGTGGTACAGGACTATAATTCCAGTACTCTAGTCTGAGGCAGGAATATTTCAAGTTCAAGCTCAGCCTAGGCAGCTCAGTTAAAGTCTGTCTCAAAATTAAACCCCAAGACTGGGCTGAGCATGTAGCATAATACAAAGGCCCTGGGTTCAATCCCAGCACCACCAAAAGTGAAGAACAGTGTAAATTTAATATACTTTAATAAATCTAGGGTAGATCCACTACCTCATATTTGCCAATAAAAATGTATTATTTTATCCTAGTGGTTAAATATTATGCAGATTTACCCTTCTGTGGAATTGCACATATCTTATTGTGCTATTAAATATTTTATTCAATACAACCAACACAAAATTTGCTCCATTAACATAGCTGTCAAGTCGTCTCAGGTGACTTTCCAGGCAGCCTCAAGTAAACTGACTCCAGTCCGATAGGACTCTTTTGTTGTCTCCAGAGCATAGTTAAAATGACTTCAGCCGCTCTAGGCCTCAGGCCTGCAATGTGAAAAATCAACCAATGGTAGTTACGTAAGCACAATTCTCTTATTCAGCTGTCAATGCCTGAAATTTTTTTTTTTTTTTAAGACAAGCTCTCACTTTGTAGTTCAGGCTGTTCCTGAACTCATTGTGTAGTCTGGCCTTGAACTCAAGACAATCCTCCTGTCTAGGCCTCCCAAGTGCTGAGATTACAGGTGTGTGGCACCATGCCCAGCCAGTATGTGGTGCTGGGGGATGAAGCCAGAGCGTTGCACTTCCCAGGCAAGGGCTCTAATCACTGAGCTGTGCACCAAGCCTTAGTTCTATTTTTATATGTTTTGTATGGTGTTACTAGACCAAATTACAAATAAGATATAAAATATCTATTTTGTAATTATATATATACATGCGTGTGTGTGTGTGTGTGTGTGTGTGTGTGAGAGAGAGAGAGAGAGAGAGAGAGAGAGATAGAAGGTATCACTCTGTATCCAGGTGTTCTGGGAACTCACTGCGTAGCCCAGGCTGGCCTAGAACTCATGGCAGTCCTCCTGCCTTGGCCTTCTGAGTGCTGGGATTACAAGTGTGTGCCACTACACCTATTATGTAATACTGGGAGATCAAGGCTGGAGCTTCCTAAGCAGATGTTCTAATCACTGAGCTATGCCCCAACCTGTAATATATTAATAAATTACTAATTTTTAGAACTCTTAGGGAGCTGGAAGAATGGCTCAGCAGTTAAAGCATTTGACTAGTAAGCACTAAATGAAGCACTAAGTACCTGAGTTCAATTCCCCAGCACCACATAAGCCAGGTGTGGTGGCGCACGCCTGTAATTCCAGCATTCAGAGGCTGAGACAGGAGGATTGTGGTGAGTCCAAGGCCAGCCTAGGCTCAACATTGAATTTAGGACCAGCCTGGGCTACAGAGCAAGACCCTATCTATAAATAAATAAAAGTAACTTTTAACTTTATGAAAAATTTGTGTATCATTTTTTGTTTCATATCAGAAAGAAAAACTTGGACAACGCTGGTTGAAAATAACTGGTTTTTACCATTTAGCTTTGTAAAATGAGACAGATTACTTTTAAAGTTCTCTTCTGAGTTCTTCCCAAATCTATTTTTCTTTCTTTATTCCTTCCTGTCTTTCTTTTTCATTTGTTCTTTTTTCCTTCTTTTCAGTACTAAGAATTGAGCCCTGGGTCTTCACATTGATCCATATTTCCAGCCCCTTGTTTACTATTTCTAAATTTTGAGAGAGGGTTTCGCTGAGTCACTGAGTTGCCTAGGCTGGGCTTATTTATGATACTTCTGCCCCAGCCTCTCAGAGTGCTGAGATAATAAACATGCACCACCGTGCCCAGTGTATGCCTCCTGCTTTTAAATCTCTTATCTCCATGTCTGGAATTCGCTTTGGAATAATACCAAGTGCAAAGTATGGATGAAACAAGATTGCCAAGATTTGATCATTATTGATCTCAGGTGATAAGCACACAAAAATTCATTGATGTTTGTTCTATGTAAGAGGTATTTGAAACGTTTATGCCGATTGAGTATCTCTTATTAAAGTGCTTGGGACCAGAAGTGTTTTAGATTTCAGAATTTTAAAATTTTGGAATGTTTGTGTATAGCAATGAGCTATCTGGGGGATAGGACCCAAGTCCTATGAAACCTACTGCCTTTGTAAATATCTTGTCTTATTTATCTATTCATTGCTGGGACAGAACTTAAGGGAGAAAAAATTTATTTTAGCTCACAGTTTCAGAGAGTCTCACACAGTCACTCATGGGAAACTGGCAATGGTGGAAGCACAGGGAGAGGCTGGAAAGATGCTTACTGCATTGCAGAGAGAAACCAAGTGAAAAAGGAGCATTGATCTCTGGAGGCTAAGGCAAGGCTAGAGCTTTCCCAGGAGGAAGCTGTAGCTGTGTTTTTCCTTCCTTCCTTTACTTAGTTCAAGCTTTGAGTTGTGCCCCCACAGCCAAGATGGGTGCCTCTTCCTTACTTCCTGTCCCACAAGTCAGTTACACACACCTGATGCCCCCGATCTCAACAAGTTGACATAGTCCCTCTAGGGTCAAGCCCCAAGTGTCTGTCCCTTCCAGCCAGGCCCTACTTTCCAACAGCACATAGTTTCGTATGACTCCCAGTACATCCCAGTACATGAAGCTCTTGGGAGACCCTCCAGATCTAAGACATAGCACTTATACACAAGCAATTTTGTACAATATTTTTAGTGTACTTTTGTTTTGATTGCAACTAATCACATAAAGTCAGGTATGGACTTTTCCACTTGTGCTGTACTGTCGGTTCTCAGAAAGAGGTATTTGAGCACTGCAGGGTATAAATTTTCACATTAGGGATGCTCTACTTGTGTATGTAATCTCCAGTTCTCATCCTTTTACTTGTACCCCTCCCCCATGTGTCTTCAGGGTACCACTGAAAATTTTGACTCACATTTGTGACATCCAAAGCCAAATTTACCATAAACCCGTCTGGCTCAAAACTACAGTGTCATCATTAACTCTCTCCGATCTGCTTAGCCACCCATCCTAGCTGTTTTTCTCTCAGCATGGCCACATTTTCACGTTGCCAAAGAAGCTCAGAACTCCACCACCTTGAATCTAAATTATGCTAGTGGTCTCTGAATGAGCCATTCTAATTCTGGTTTGGTGTCACTCCAGAGGCTTCCAAATTACAGTGAAAGAATAGTTTTAGCCCATAATTTCACTGCTTCTTTGATGTTTCCTTGCTTAGAAACCCTCCACGGCCCCATATTAATGGCATTATCAAGTCTGAGTTCTTCTGGCTGGTGTCAGAATCCCACCTTCACCTGAGTCCGCTCGATAGCCTCCTGCTCACTTCTTTCCTCAAAGCATCTGAATGGCTTGCAGCACACTAGAATAGTTTCAAACACCACCTGGACAGGATCCGTGGTTCATCAGAACTTCCGTGCATGCATTCATTAGACAAGTAATTAGCTGCTGGTAGTCAAGAACCAATGTGTCACTGATGAGCTCCCATACAACTAAAGGGGGAGAGGGGGAAGAATCTGCTAATAGAAGATCAATTTCAATTAGGGAATATTTTTACCCTTTTTTTTTTCTATTTTTGGATCCTCTTGGTAATGCTGGCATTGGAATTACAGAGCTTAAGTGCTAGGAATCAGAAAATAATAGTAAAGTGAATTCTGAAACTAGGGCAGCCTTTTAGAACTGACAATGGTGCTATGATAAATAAGTTAGGTAACCGAGATCATTTAATTAGATGTAGTGCTGTTGGGAAAACCATTTAGGAGGGGTGTGTGTGTGTGTGTGTGTGTGTGTGTGTGTGTGTGTGTGATGATTTTTAAGACATTTTATACAATTAGAACAATTTATGACTTATAAATACAAAAATATATGCAGAAAACAAATTAAAAGCTATTTTCACAGAAAGAAACTCCTTAGAAAACAAGTGGGGTACATGAATGGAAGGGAAAGCTAGGAGATCTTCATTATATATCCTTTTATTAAAACAATGTACAGATTTCTTTTGATTGATGGATAGTAGTTGCTCAATTGTCTTTAAATTCTTTTGGATTTGCGAATGGCAAGTGTATAGTTGTGTATGTTTTGTAAGTAATATATTTTAGGGAGAAAAACAGTATTGTGTTTTTAAAAAATTGACTTATGACTGTCAACTTAGCTTATCGGTAGAGTGCTCTCCCAGCATGTCCCAAGCACTGCAAAAATAAACAAACAAATGAAGTTTAAATGCTTGGACTCTCATTAAGATATTTAATAATACACCTGAAGTTATAATTTATTCAAAACTAGCAAATTATTAGCTTGATTCTGTTAGGGAATTGGAATTCATTTCTTTACTTTTTTAAAAATTGTTTTTCTTGTAAATGTTCAGAAGAAGTTCATGAGGGTTTTAAATAAATACCCAGGCTGAAGTAATTTCTGTGCATATTGTTGCTAACAAAATGACAGCTTAAACTTAAAAAATTAGGTTTCCTTTTTTTCAGAAGTGGAAGTAGTTTCCCCGGGGCTCCAGATCTGGTCTCTCCTACTCCTCCACCTGGCTGAAGTCCCAAAGTGAAGACAGGTAGGAGCCAGGCTAAGGATTCCTCTTCTAGGCTCTCCACCCCCATCCACAGATGGCTGGCATTTGAAGTTAGCGCCTGGTTGTTTTGTAAACTTAGATCAAAAGCTGATTTTGATTTTTTTTCTTTTTTTGAGACAGGGTCTCGCTCTATAGTCTAGACTGGTCCTGAACTCATTATGTAGCCCAGGCTGGCCTAGAACTCATGCCAATTCTGCTTCAGCCCTCCAACGTGCTGAAATTATAGGTGTGTGTCACCATACCCAGCTTATGTGGGGCTGAGGGAACAAACCCAGGGCCTTGCACATGCTAAGCAAGTGAAAACTAGTTTTGAAAATGAACACAATATTTCTGACATCCCTCTTCCTTCTGTCCAGGACTGCAGAAGACTCTTGCTTGTGCATGCATGGTGAAGATGGAAGATGACTAATTTGAGGTATTTACCTGCCGTCTTTCTTAAAGCTAGCTTTGAATGAATATTTTTCCTATTTACATAATAAGTGACCTCCTTTGATTTGGCCAAGCCAGGAGCAAAGAAATCAAGATACATGGCCTTTGAGTGACTGGTACCAGTGTACGGATCAATACGAAGGGACCAATAGTGGTTCCAGAGTCAAGTAGAACTAATAGCTTAAACTTTTCTGCCATCTTTTCTTAGAATGCAGTGTGACTGAGGATGATAATAAGATCTGATCTGTGTACTTCCTTTTCAAAAAATCAATGAAATGGAATTCTTAGGATTTTAATTTCTTTTATGCATAATTCTGACTTCCTTAGCTTTTGTTAATTTTTGAGATAATTTCAGTCTTGGATATACAGTATTCTCAAAGACCCAATAAAGTCACTAGTCCCCATTCTGTTTTGAAAAAATAGTTTCTTTTTCCAGATTTACTCAATAAATGTCTACATAGCCTTTGTGAGACTAATTAACTCAATATATTCTTGTTTTTTAAAAATATAAACATCCAGGCTGAGGGCATAGCTTAGCTGTTAGAATGTTTGCCTGGCAAGTACAAGGCCATGAGTCCAATTCCCTAGCACTACAGAAGGCTGGTGTGGTGGCAAATGCTTGTAATCCAGTACATGGGAGGCTGAGGCAGGAGGATTGCTATGTGTTTGAGGACAGCCTTGCCTACGTAGTGAGTTCAGGACCAGCCTGTACAATAGAGCAATACCCTGTCTAAGAAAATTTAAAAATAAAGCTTAAAATACAAACACCTACATCAGTTAAATATATTGCTGTGATAACTATTTTTTCCACTACTAAAAGATGGACAAAATGTTAGATTTTCTTTCTGGATCTATAAATGTATTTATATGATAAGTTTTGTGCAGGTTTCATATACTACATTAGTTATACACTTACTAAATTGTCAGAAATCCAGGCCATGTCATTGCTGAATAGGGTATCTGTCTATTGGCTGTGAGGGCGACATTCCAGCCCTTCTGATATTCTACCCCTTATGATTCTTAGCCACCGTGATTAACATATGCAAAGGTCTTTTACAAAAAGTCAAGCTTCTTACTTGACCTAAAAGCTTTGGATCAACAGCTTTTGAAAGCAGAGACTAAGACTAAGACTAAGAAAGCAGAGACTAAGTCTCAGAAGCTTGCTCGAAATTCCATTATAGCTTTTTAAATCTTGACAAAATAATGCTAGCAACTACAGGGTTCTGGTTAATTGCATTTCTCTCTCTCTCTCTCTCTCTCTCTCTCTCTCTCTCTCGTTTCTCTCTCTCTCTCTCTCTCTCTCTCTCTCTGTGTGTGTGTGTGTCTGTCTGTCTGTCTATCCCTCCATCTGCCTGCCTACGAAAGCTAAGTAGGAAGGTGTCAAAGACTTTGAGCTAGAGTTTGAGAGAAAGCATATATGCAAAGGAGAACATGACTGCGTGAATAGTGCCCGCTGGGTCGTGCAGCCAGGTCTCTCTGCATGTTTTAGAGTACATGTGAGAACCTGAGAGGAGAGTGTGGTGGGAGTAGTTAAGCCTACAAAGCCTTTGGCATCTTTGGTAGCAATGCCAATGCTATAAACTAGGGCAGCTAAGACTTGGCCCTTAGCCTCCGAAGGGCCCCTCTGAGCTCCTTGGTTACAGCTCTGCAAACGCTCACCATTTAGTATTCACCCCACTTCCCGGCACACTGAGAACAGAGCACTGGTGATAGTTTGCAGTTGGTGTGGGCGTTTAAGTGTGCATGAGGAAGTCAGTTGCCAATGACTAAGGAAAATGAAGACGTTTGTCATGATTTTGTGAGCATTAAGCCTGGATTTTGTGTTTATCATGTTTCTATGTTATGAGAGGAAGTAGAATCCTCAGCACTAAAAATGAAAGACAGTGTTGTATTTGGTTGAAAGAGCAGTAAAGGGGCCACGATGTAATTTTTTTTAATGTGTGAGGATGAGAATTATTTCACCACAGAATTTCATTTAAAATCAGCCTATGGAACTGTGGATTTAATTAAATTGTTAATAATGGCAAATAAACATCAGTTGAGTCTTTGAGTTACAAAGGTTCTAAGCTTTTGATTCTATGAAATGAAAACACTGATATAATTATTTCTTTGAATATTATATTTTGGGAAACTAATATTCAGAAGGAATATAAAGAAATGGCCAAAGGTCAAGTTAAGATAAGACCATAAATTAATGAAATAAATCAAATGGGGATGACTGGTACATTTTTTGATGGATTGTTCTTATTAATACTAACAGAGAGGGGAAATCAGAAGTGCAAAAGTCTAGCTGCAGCTCCACTGGGCTGGGCAGAAGGAGGCTGAACCACTTGCACTTTCTTAGACTCTCATAATTATCCACACTTAAACCTACTGGTGATGCTAATGATTAAATTACTTCTAAGATAATAGACTTAGAATTCCTTTCTGTCTAAACTTCATTTTTCTGACAAATCAAAGAGCCCTTGCAGATTAAAAATCATTTTGTGATTCTTGATGGAACAAATAACAGCCTGAATTTTTAAACTGTTTAACAAAGGCCATGAATAATGCTGTTGTAGCACTTCCTGGGTATCCAGCAGTGCTCTTACTACTTTTGATGATTAACTTATTTAATCCTCTTAAGAGCTTGGTGAGGTACTATTTTTAATGATCATCATACAGATTTCCCTGAGGAGTGGTTCCCTCAGGAGTCTTAAGTGGCAGGGCCAGTTTTCAAACCAAGGTTGCCAGGCATCTGTGGATAAAACCCCTGTTCTGTGCTAGGTTTTGTTTTTAAGTGCTAGAGATAGATTTCAGTAGTAGCTAGGCAAGTGCTCTACCACTGAGCTACATCCTCAGCCCCAAAGTTTTTATATGAACAGGACAACATATAAGTTCCTCTTTTTGTGTGCTGGGTGTTCTCCTTTCTTTTCAAAACAGAAAGCACTTCCTGTGCTTAGACATGTGGCCATCTCGCAGCAATTTTTTTCCCCTTTCAATTCCCTCAAAGAGGAAGAGTGGAAGTGTCTGTGGCTCACTGGATGCTGGGATCAGAGCTCAAAGGTCAACTTTTTCTGTAACTAATTCTGCTTACGATATTTGTTCCTAGTGCTCCTATGACATTGCTGTGCCAGGCTCCCAGGAAGTGCTCAATATATTCATAAAGTATATAACCTATAATAAAATAAGATATAAAATCATATTTATACAATATAAAAATCATGTAATGTAACAGAATATAATCAAACAGCATAAATGACATTGTAATTCTTTTTAAATTTGGGAATTTATGGTCATTAAAAAGAAAGTAAGCAGTCCCTCCTATAGGCTTAGGTAGCTGAATCTTTTGATCTCAGGATATCCAGGCCAAACTGGGCAATAGAGTGAGATCCTGCCTTGTCTTAGTTACTTTTTGTTGCTGTGATGGAATACCCAACATGCTCAAATGAGGGGAGGAACAGTGTATTGTAGCTCACAGTTTCAGATTGGTCACAGTCTGCTCATGGGTATCTGGCTACAGTGGAAACATATGGTGGAGGCAGTTCCTCACAACATTGCAAACAGGAAGCCCAGTCCCAGAAGGAAGAGTGCAAGCAGCATTTTCCCCTTCCAGGTCCTGTCCCAGTTATCCTCTCCTCCTGAGTCCAGCCTGTGTTCTGCCTCTTCAAGATTTATGCCCCTAATCCACCACACACCTGTAATCTATACTCTGCCACACACATGTCTTCTACCACACGTCCATAATCCACCCCTGCAGACCAGGCCTCCATCTCGTAACAGTGTATGTTCCACAGATAGTCTTTAACATCCAAATACATGAGACTTTTGGGGGACATTCCAGATCCAAACCACAACATGCCTCAAAAGCTAAGAAAAAAAGGAAGAAAAAGAGAGAAGGCTAAAATTTTTTAGTATTTGGCAATATATAAAGAGCATCTATAAAACTGAATAACTGTGGCATGAGATGCAAGAGAAAAATATTTTATTTTTACTGTATAGATGACAAAACTCTTCTCTCCTGTATATATATATGCATATACATACATGTTAGTGCCAACAAGAATTAATCTCTTTCCCCTGGATGGGGAAATGTGAAATTAGCTTCCTGACAACTCCACCCTCAGCCAACAAAGAATTGTGTTGCAAATCTAAAGCCAGTTTCCTTCCACAAAGAAAGCTCAAAAATGAATAATGTCTTTCTATGACCTCCCATACCTTTCTGTTCCATGGTATAAAAGATTCCTGGACACTTGAAAAAAGAGAGGATGGTGACTTGAGGCATAAGTCCCACCATCTTCCTCAAGGCTACCTTTGAATAAGGCCCTTTTCCTATATTACCATAGTGAGTGGCTTTTTGATTTGGCCTGTGGTGAGCAGATGGACCCGAGCAGGTAGTAACAAGGTTGTTTATTACTTCACATTTGAACCAATACTGGTACTGGTCTCCCTGCCTCAGTTTCTCCCACTGTAACTTGCTTGATTCCTCATGATCATGCACAGTTGCCTGCCCACATTCCTCAGAGGCCAGCTTTATCTTGAGCACAGGCCTGAGGTACAAAGGCCTGGGAGTGAATTCCAGTTTACCATTCTGTCTACCACTGAGCACACTCAGCCCTTGTGGTTAGAACACAGAGACAGGCAGTGAGGCTGGACAGGGGTCTGAACACTCTGCCTATGGCCCTGAATGTGATGGGCTGGCCTTGGCAGCCTCACTCACAAGCCAGTGTGAAGAGACATGAGTTATCAGTGAACCCAGCAATGCCATCCTTGTTCAGGGCACAGTCAGGGTGGGGCCAGGAGAGGCATGGAGTTGCAGGGAGAGCTGGGACTAGGAAGGGAACCCCCATATCCGCTTCTTATTTCATTCTCAATGAACACTGCTCTGCTCCTAGAAATGGAAGCAGAAGTGAAACTGCAGCCAGAGCTTCAGGTTATTACAGAGAACAGAAAAGTCTAAAATTAGGGGAAAATCTCTATGAATGTGAAACCCATCTCCCCTCCCCCAACTCCAATGCACAGAGGAGACAGCCAGAGGACGCACAGTTCAGAGGGACCAGGACCACCCCCACTCAGATACCTGTCCCCACCCTAAGAAAGCAGGATCCCTGACCTCAGTGTGCCGTTGGAGTCATCCCACACCGGAGATCTTTCATATGGAGGGAGAATGGAGATCATTGTGCCCTCAGGTAAGAAGCTAAGTTTACAGATGAGCCTGCGTTAGAGGAGTATCAGTTGCTACATTCCAGGAATGGACCAGATTACTAAAGATTTAAACCGTTTAGGGAAATGGGCAGAAATGAGGCTAATGAAATTCAGCCTCACAAAGAATAAGGTCATACATTAAAGTAGAATCCATAATACACCTCAATGGAGCACCCTGAAGCTGGATGAAAACATCATTGGGAGTCTAGTTGCAGATAGGGGATTTCTTTATAGAGCAGAGGAAGCGGTGGTTTCTCTGTGCACAGTTACTCATGCCTCATTTAGAATCCTCAGCTTACTCCTGGGCTCACAACTTACCCAGAAACTGAACATTGTGTTAAAAAAGGGCGCAAGAGGGGAAAAAACAAGTTGGCCTGAGGCTCAGGAAAATGCTATAAAATTGTACGCAGGCATGTGAGCTCAGGACATAAAGAATCATTCTCCAGGGTCACAGATACTGCGCGGGAACTACTACAATTTTTTTCACATTTTTGTCCTCACACTTGCTGTCTTGTCATTTCTCAGTGGTATCTATGTCTGCGTAAGTCTTCTAGTTCATTAGATGGAGAAAACGGGGCTGGGAATGAGGAAATGGAATAATTTTGGAATTAACACTAGCTTGAGCCAGTCAGGTACATATTAGGTCAAATTATTATAGCTTCCCACAGTTCAGGACGGGCTCCAACTTTGTAAAACCAGAAATAGCCTTAAGTCATAGACCTCTATCAACAAAGACCAACAGAAGCCCAGGTAGAAAGGCCATGGAGGAGAGAGAAACAGAGAGAGAGAGAGAAAGACACACAGAGAGAAAGAGCACACTCAGGAACTATAGACTTTTGTCCCCTTTCCTGCCTTTGGAATACAATTCTCTTATGATCTGTTTTATACATTTTGAGCCTACATTCATGATCCTGCTGTCTTATTCCACACAGAGAGTAAAAGAGGGAGATAGAATGAGTGAGAAGATAGAGACACAGAGAAAGAAAAGAAGAAGAGAGAGGAGAAGTGAAGAGAAGAAAGAGAAGAGGAGACCCTTCAAGTCTGTCCTGTCTGATACGGTGATCACTGGGCACTTAAAAATTACAGCTGTCCCTGTGAGTGTTGTCAGTGTAAAATACGCACTCAATGTCCAAAAAACCCCAGAGCAATATAAACCATCTCAATGACTTTTATGCTAATTACATATTGAAATGATAATATTTCTGATAATATTAAGCTAAACAGATCATATTCTGAAAGCAAGTTGCCCCTTTCTCTTTTTCTTAATACAGCTCCTAGAAGCTTGTAGCTCACTCACATTGTCTAGGACAGCTTTGCTTTGCACTTTCAAAGGAGGAAACAGCCAAATGCAGTGATGCCTTCTTGTAATCCCAGCTCCTTGGAAGGCTGAGGCAGGAGGAATGCAAGCTCCAGCCCAGTCTTAACAACTTAGCAGGAACCTGTCTCAAAATAAAGCATGAAAGGGCTAATCATGTATCTTAGTGCAAAGGGCTTCTTAGGGTGAAACCTCAGTACTTCAGTAAGTAAGAAATAAATAATAGACATAAGTAAATGAATAAATGACAGACGTAAATAAATAAAGCTAGGGATGTAGCTCAGTAGTATACCACCTGCCTAGCACACCCATTCAGACTCTGGCACTCCAAAAAAGGAGAAGTCGAAGAAGAAAAGGAAGAAAGAGAAGAAGAAAGAAGAAGAAGAAGAAGAAGACGACGACGACGACAAGAAGAAGAAATAGAAGAAGAAACAAAAAAGATGAAATGGTAGAACTTTTTTGGAGTTACTGTTCATATTTTACTTGAGAAGTTTTGGAGAGAAGTATTATTTTAACAATAAATTGAACATTCTTCTCATATGAAACTGCTCGGACCAGTTGTCAATTGCAGTGGTTGTTTGCACACCATGAATGCTTGTAGTACTTAGTTAATAGTTAGTTAGTTTTGGGGCATAGCTCAGTGGCTAAAGCATTTGCCTAGCAAGCACAGGCCTTGAGTTCATTTCCCCAGCCTAGCATGGTGGCATATACCTATAATCTCAGCACTCAGGAGGCTGAAGCAGGAGGATTGCTATGTGTTTGACGCCAGCCTGGGTTACATAGTTAGTTCAAGACCAGTGTTGACTACAGAGGGAGACCCTGTCTCAAAATAAAATAAAGTAAAATAAAATAAAATAAAATAAAGGGCTGGAAAATAGCATAGTGGTTAAAGCACTTGCCTTGCAAGTGCAAGGCCTTGAGTTTGATTCCCCAGCAGCACATAAAGCCGGCTGTTGTGGCGTATGCCTGTAATCTCAGCATGTGGGAAGCTGAGGCAGGAGGTTTGCTGCGAGACCAAGGCGAGAGCAAGACTGTTTCAAAAAAAAAAAAAAAAAATACAGCTAGTACTGAATTACTGGACCCTAATATTCAGGAAGCTGAGGAAGGAAATGCCTCATGAATTCAAGACCACCAGCTTGGACAACATAGCAAGACTGCCTCAAAAAGAGAGATAGAGAAAGAAAGAAGCACAGCTGGACAGCTGGGGCACTAAAGGACACAGGGAATGGACCAATTCTGTGGGAGTAATTTCCTACAAATTCAGCAAAACCCCTGACGTCCAGTCCATCCACCCTGACACCGGGGCCTGTGAAAACACTGCGTGCCACACAAGGCCAGGAAACGCCATCTGACATTCATCTTTGTGTGTGTGAGAGGAAACTGAGGAAACTGGGTACAGATAAAACACTGGGCTCTCTGTTGTGTCTCAGACTGTTGTATCTGAAAAAAAAAAGCAGAACTCTTTCCGATGGTGGATTTCTTTCCTTTTTTTTTTTCCATTGAATGAGTCACAGAACTGTGGTCTAAATAATACATATAAAAAATTTAAGCCTTATGTAAATGAGCAAGGAGTGTGGATGAGTATTGAATTATTCATGAAGCCCCAACGCTGAAGAAGAAACCCTGCCTTTTCCCCTCTGGAAGGACTAATGTCTGATTCTTGCAAGCCAGGTGGCTTCTTACTGGGCAGCTGCCCTTTTATAACCACAGAGAAGAGATGCAATTACTCCACAAGTCGTTTTCATACTATTTTTAAAAAGAGAAGACTGATTTATGTGAATATGCTGTCTAACCCGTGATTATGAGGACGACAGAATGTGTACCATTCTGGACAGTTCTAGATGGTTTAGACACTGCTCGTATTGACCTTTACCAATAAAAGGATATTAGATTACAAACTATTTTGTGGATAGCAGAGTGATCTCTACACACGCAACAACCCCACTGAGAGCATTATTCTAATGCCTTTTTAATTTATTTTAATTATGTTGACACAGGGTCTAGCTCCGTAGTCCAAGTTGATTCTGAAGTCACAATGTAGGCCAAGCTAGCTTCATATTTACAGCAATTCTCCTGCCTCAATCTCCTGAATGCTGAAATTATAGTGGTGGGCCCCCATACACTGCATTTTTTTTTAAAAAATGTGGTTCTGGGGAATCGAACCCAGGTCCTTGTGCATGCTAGGCAAGTGTTCTAACCACAGAGGAACACTCTAGCACCTAATGTCTCTTTTAAAATCTATCCAAAGTTAAGTTACATGAAATTTTCATTCCTCCTTTAGGAAGCCCGTATAATTAATTCTACTTGAAAGAATCAGAAACATTTTCAACAGGATGTCAAATATGACCTTTGGCCATGTTGGCAAAACACGGTGGGAAGAAGACACCCGATAAAAAATTAAACTTGACCTTTAAGAATAATTGTCCTTCCTAAGTGAACTTTATGTAAGGCCCACAGTTTCCTTCACGTAAAAATAGGTTACCCAGTAAGCTTCTGGCTGATAATGGTTTTTAAACCTTACTAATCTTCCCTGGGATAAAACCAGAATGATTGCAATAGAAAAAGATCACTCTATTATTATTCACTAATCTCCAGGTTCTTTTAGTCACATATTTTTAAAAGGATTACTGTTTAACACAATTGCTTCTTTAAAAAATTACTGTCAGTATTTGCTAAATGTATTCAGACTGATCACAACTGAGTTCATAAATCCTTCATCAACAAGACCAGATCAAAGAATGTAAGTGGCTGGGCCTTTTGGCCTAGCTCTATAATCCTGAGCATTCTGGGCACCTGATGCAAGAGAACCACAGGTTCAAGCCCAACTGGGCCAACTTGGTGATTTAGTGATGCCTGGGCTCAAAATAAAAAAACAAAAAGGGACGGGATGCCGTTCAGTACAAAGATCCTGGGCTCAACACCCACTGCCTCCATACACAAAAGAGGTAGAAGCATACTGTGTGTATGCATTGGAAACTCGTGCGTGGTCCAACGTAGTAAAATCAAAAAGGAAAATACAGAGAATATGGCAGATGCTAATATGACTTTTGTGTTCATGCAATTTGCTTAACTTGTCTGTCACAAAAACTTAAAAATGCAAAAGAATCTTTGTAAATATTGCCATGTGAAGTAGGGATGCAGGGGACAGACCATGGCATTCAAGTCTCTGAGTTCTGAGCCTGGCACTATGACTTAATAAGTGTATTATATCAGGCACATCATCTATTTTTTTGGAAACTCAGTTCATTCTATCTGTAATATAGCAATAATTATAATAACGAGACTTACCCTATAGGGTTATAAAGTTAATGAGGGGATGCATCTGTCCTGCACCAAAAAGGGCTTCCATATGCACAGCCATCGTGACTAAATGCAGTCCTCTTGGTTTACAATTGAGAAAACGGCAGCAAAGAGCCTTGTCTCTTGTCCCACCATGAGGCTGGGACAGGTGCGTGGCTGGAAGCACTTTATGCTTTGTCTTTCAGACTTGAAAATTATTAATTTCTACAGTCCAATTGCATCTCCCTATCAACCCCAAAATAAGACTCAATTCCAACATCTACAAAAGAGAAAAATACATCTCACGCGATAATTGCTAAAAAAAAAAAGTGAAATGAACTCAGTCACATGCCAAGAGACCACAGACTATAATGAGTTCATCACTTTAAATATTACATTATTGAAAAGGCTTCAAAAAAAAAATACTGCTGGCTCTGCGTCTTTCTACGTGTTTTCTTTCCATTTGTCTCCCTCTGGTGGTTTAAAGAATACTGGCTTTTTTCAGGATTATTGTGTGGCGTATTCAAGATAGGTTTTGTTCAAGAGTTCATCTGTCATTGGCCTAGTTCATGTACCAGGGCTTCCGGAGACCTGTCCCACCTGAATGGGAGTGTTTACAGGGGCTCTACTTCAAGCAGAGCAAATCGGGGGGCGGGCATCTGCTCCCCAACACCTCCGTGAGCACAAACGGGCACAGCGAAGACACATGGTGTGAAGACACGAACACTGTATCTAGAAACTCTGAGTGTTTTGGAATGGCTGGGAAGAACACCCATGCTCTTAGAGGTGACCTCTGTGGCAGGTGGTAACAGGGGAAGAAAAGCAGGGGCCAAACCCTGTGGCCTAACAAGTTATTTTCAATTTTATTTTGTAGGTAATGAGATTGTTAGGTAGGATTAGGCTGAAAAAGAAAAAAAAAAGCCCTAGAAAATTTAGATGTCTTTTTAAAAATTAGACATTTATTTGTGACTTAGGTAAAGTCAGCCTTCTGTCTCTCACTGTCATGATAATGGTGGAAATGGTGGGGTAGAGACTAGCTGGCATTCGACTGAGAAATGAGGGAGTAGAGAACATGAGTGTTGGCCCAATTTAGTGAGGAGAGCAGCATCCTGTCTTCTCCCCGGTCACATCCTTGTCCCGACCTTGGGCCTCAGGTTAGCATCTGAGGCTGCGGACAGACATCTCAGCAGCAGAGTATAAAGAAAATGGCCCAGACTCCTTACCACTTGCACCTTGAGCACCTCGATTCTCCTCTAGCTTCATTTCTGAGTTTAATAGGATTCTGATGATTTTGAGCCTTCATGGTTTTTGCTTCCTCCTTGGTTTATTTATTTGCTTGTTTTTGTAGTACTAGGAATTCACTCTAGGCCTTTGCACTAAGCTTTATCCTTGGCCTATTTTAAAATTTTTATGTTGAGACAGGGTCTTGATAGTGACTAAGATGCATGGGCTGGGCTTGAGCTTGCGATCTTTTAGGCAACGGGACATGTATTAGTTAGGATTGGGCCTCAGCCTCTCAGAGGAATGGAATTACAGGCCTGTGCCACGGGGCCCGGATTCCCCCTTGATTTTCATGACTGTCTTCACTTACCAGCATTTTCTTGAGGAAGAACAGAGGCTGGTATTCTCTGGTTCCACCACTTCCACCTGCCCAGGCCAACAGCCCTGTGCCAGTGTCTCCCTCATGAACTCCGAGTGTCTTGCACCCCTCCAGACCTGGTGCACCCCTCTCGAAGGGCAGCGTGGCCACGATGAGATACTGAGCATAGTAGGAGCTGGGAAGGAAAAACACGCAGGGCTTCTTGTATTTTTCAGGTGAAAAAGATGCTGAAGATGGCTGGGTGATAGGAAAGACATGAGGTAGGGACATGGACCTGAGACATAGCAGTACAATTGGCCCTGAGGAGGAGGAAGAACACTTTTCCTCTGAGGCCATAATTTAATAAGGCTTAAAGTAGGTGCACATGGAAACTGAGAAAAATATCAGTAGAGTACGGGACTGGAGATAGGATTGGCCCTGATTTTGTTCATGTTTATGGAGTTCTTATTTCTATGCAGTATGTTAAAGATCATATATACTATCTGTTCTCACATACAATACCTATTTTAATTTTAACAAATATCTGAGAATTAGCTGTATACAGTTAAGATGCAACTACTTAGAGTTATAAGCAGTAATATGTCATTTAAAAAACCATTTCATGTAATAATGTGTCTATAATCCCTCACTCTGGGTACTCTGGGAGATGGAAGCAGGAGGATCACAAGTTCTGGCTTGGGCAATTTAGTGACTGAGTGAGACCCTGTCCCGTATCACCTGGGGGGGGGGGGTGTGAAACTGGGGTTGTGACTCAATGTGAAGGCCCTGGTTCAGTTCCCAGTACTATTTTCAAAAAATTAATTTGTATGGTATCTAATCTCATTTTTCTATGGATCATGGATGTTCATTGATATATTATCTCCTCATCTTACAGTGAAAAAGGGCCAAGAGTGGGCTCTGCAGATGCCATCATTGCCCAAGGCTGCCTGCTGCCAGCCATGGCCAGCCCCACATAGGTCTTCAACATTGACTGCAAACAGTGAGCCCTTGAAATGTGTCTCCTTCCAGCTGTTTGCAGACAGAGTCCCAAAATTAGCTGTGTGTGTTGGAAAGCATTGGGTTTGGGGTTTCTGATATCTGCACTGGTCGAATCTGCATTTTTCAGACCCCCTTTTCCTGCTGGCCTTGAAAAAAGGGTGTGCAAAGTCAACATTTCTTTAAAATTTTATTGAGTTGGAGCAAAACAGCGATTAGTTCTTTTCTCCCTTGGAGAGATAGTATTTCATTTTCTCTTCTTTGAATCTATTACAAGAGGACTCAGTATTTCTTCTTGGTGGTTATGTCTGGGGATTAAGCACAATCCTCCTTTTTAATAAAAGATGTCATTATCGTTGCAGTGGAGAGTCCAAAATGTACAAGCCCAGCAGCCGTAGTCTTGGGTAGGGGTTTTCCATGCTTTGGAGAATTACATTAGGCTATGCAATTTAGTAGCTAAAACTGTTGAATGTTAATCCTGTGCCAGTGCTATACTAAGCACTTTACATACATTATCTAATTCAGCCCCCACTACGACTCTTCAGGATAGGCAGCTTTATCATCCGCAATTCCAGACGAGAAACTCTGAGGTTAAGTGACTTTCTCTGCTAGTCAGCTTTGGACAGGATTTGCAGAGAAAAGCACCATCTCCCTAATAACTAAAAGATCAAAATCCCCCTTATGCAAACTGGTGGTGGCTTCAGATGGACCTTAATTGTGTGCAGCATTAATTTTGTGATTGGAATTAAATCAGGAGTTTCTAACAGAGAAAGAAAAAAAATGGAAGTGTGAATAGTGTTCTGTGACTGTCCTATTCCCTGGCAGTCACCAAGGAGACAGACTAGGTCATTCTCCACCTTGAGCTCAGAGTCTGGGTGGTAGATGAAGACTCTGCCTAACTTAAAATGGATATAGTACTTGTAACATGATGATATTCTTTCCTCATTTTTAAACAAAGTGTTCTCTGTGCTTGGGCATTTAGTTTTCTTCCAGTTTGGAGTTAGTATAGGTAAGTAATAATCTTATGCAGTTTTTGATTTCTACTGAAATATTTTCTCAGTGCACACTTCTGCCACACAGTTACTAGGTCAGAGGTATGAATGTCTTCACAATTCTTCTGACACATGGTATCATTTTCTAGAGTGTTTGTGGTTTGTTCAAGTATTTATTGAGCATCTACTATACAATCAGGCCTCAAACTTAAGAACAGATATGGTGTCTGTCCTCAAGAAGCACTCCATTTTGTATTCATAGAAATGTGTATCAACAAAATTTTGGTGCAGAAATCACCAGTACCAGTAATTATTATTATGAAAAAGTTTACTTGTGCCTAGTTTTTTGAAAATTGTATTTAATGTCTGGGTGTTTGCATTCTACTTGTGTGTCAATTATTTTGTATGTATGTTAATTTTTATGTGAAGTATTATTACCCATTTTACAGTTAGTTTATAAACTGAGTTTCCTTACCAAATTAAAAGAGACCTTTGCATCCCTTTCGTTGATGTGGTTTTCAATTGTCTCACATTTTACTTTCCTTTGGAGTTATACTTAAAATGAAAATTTTAATATATTTCATTTTGTTTTTTTCTTTGTCATATTCTCTTTTGCTTCTAAACTACATGAACTTTTTCTTCAATGGTTATGGCAAATATTATACTCCATTCTTGATAGCTATCCTATATCTAAATTTTAGAAAGATTTTAGGGTTTTGGAATTTTAGGGTTTCCAATTTTTTGATATAGCTGTATCTAATTCTGTTTTTCTTTTCTGACCGAGCCCGCTCGGTCAGCCAACAAGAACACGAGAGGGGGAGTGCGGATTGAAGAAAACTGGACTCTTGCAAGGGACACTGTAAAAGACACTTTACTATCCAGAGCCCTCCTTTTTAATACACTCCTGAGCCTTCCCCCTTGTTAACAGAACAGTCCCGTGGTTCAACACCTGATCCAAATTTCAAGCAGAACAACACCTGACTTAAATTCCAGACAGTAAATGCTTCTTCGTGGAAAGGAACGTGGCCAAGGTCTGCAATGCTGAGGCTCTCGGGCCCTGAGGGCCCCAACACTTTTCTATCCTATTGAATACATTTCCATCACCTGCACTTTTTTCCCTTTAAAAAATATTGCTAGCCAGGTACAACGGCACAGGGGAGGCTGAGGCAGGAGGATTGCCATGAGTTCAAGGCCAGCCTGGGCTACACGACAAGTTCAGAACCAGCACGGACTACGCAGTGAGACAGTACCCCCCTCCCTACCCCTCAAATGATGCTTTACTGTTTGGACTTGAGTTCTCAGTAAGCTGGTTATTCCTTGTGACATACCTCCTCCTCAGGTTTCAAAATATTATTGGATCATTTATTGAAAATGAATTAAGCCTTATAGGATGAGCTTTGGTTTATAATCACCCTCACCTGCTGGTAGTCTGATCTTTCACTAGTTTATTAACTAAACCTGTTTCTCATCTGTAAAGTGGGGACACTATCAGTGCTTACAGGATATTTCAAAATTTAAAAAATCCTCATTTATGACATTTAGTATGCTTCCTACCTCCATTCCTTACATAGGAAATACTAGCAAAGTATTATTATTATTATTTATTATTATTACATGTGGGTGCATAGCCAATTACTATGTGAAGTCTTCGATTGTAAACCGAATAGATTTTCCTTCTTCTTCATTAAAGATCGACCCGCGTGGCACTGCGACGCTTCTTCTTTAAAACTCTTGTCAGCGTGGCGCCCGCCACGGCCCAGACCCCATCCCTTCTGGGGGGAAGTCCCCTCGCCAGAGCTCTGCCCTAAGCAGAGGAAAGCCGCGGATCGTTGCCTGGGAGATGACGGTGGGGCGGGTCGGCTGGCTAGACTACCACCCAATCATCTGCGCTTCCGGGGGGCGGGACGGGAGGAAGTGAGGGCGCGGCGCACGACGCGACTTGAAGCAGCCAATCAGAAGACCAAGCGCCCGTTCAAATTGCGGCCACCGCGGGAGCGTACACCGGGGGCTGTGACGGGGTCCTGGGCATAGCTGGTTCTGAGAAGAGCGAAGTCCGCTTGTTAGGGTGTGCGAGTGCTTCTCCCAGGGACAGCCGCTGAGGCCGCCGGCGGGTGGTGCTGGCTCCGGTTCTCCTTTCTGTTCTCAGAATTCCGGGTCGGCGACCAAGGGGTCCCTGCGGAAGGCTCCGGCGGCTGCTCGGTCCGGACCCGGAAGCCGGCTGCAGGGCTGCTGGCCGCCGTCGCCGGTCGGGCCGGTCGGCCTTCAGAGGTACATTGTTTGTCCCTGCCCCTCGTCGTGACGAGGTGAGAAAAAACAGAGTCACCGAGATATTTGAGTTTGAGTTGTGATTTATTTTTCTTGTCTTCCTTCCAGTCCTCTTTAAAATCTGATGACGAAATTCCGCAAAAACGATATTGATTTGTGTAAACAGCAAAACCGGCAGATGAATTTTAGTTGCAGAATTTCCAGAAGCTAGTATATTCTTGTCTTTAATTTCGTGATAGTTTTTACTTTTTGTAATACTTGAAGAGGCTCACTTGAAAATGAGCTTTTACTAATTTGTGCCTTTGTAACAATCTCCAGAAAACTTTGAGCTATTGTCATTTTACAAGTTAGAATCAGGCAAGACTTGTTCACTTCCTTGGAGGGAGTTTGATGCAGAGTTGAATGAAAGAGAGGACTGTTAGCTTTCAGTGTTTTGGGGGTTTTTTGTTAAACTTTAATGACTATTGGATACTTTTAAACACATTTTTAAATATGCGTCTGCTTGTTTAATCTTATGTAATTTTTCTCAATACGAGCGATTACTTTATAGCACTTATCTTTGGTGCTTATTTGAGAATAATCTGCCTTGTAACATCAGTTTGATTTTCCCTAAGACATTTCTGTATGCGACATAACTTCCACAAGTATTTATCAAAATGCTTTCCTCTAGTCTCTGATTGAATTGCTAGGGTTTCCTGTAGTGTTTTTTCCTACTTCTCAAGCTGGGAGTATTTTTAAAAAAATTTTTTTTATGCTGACATGTATTTCTCGACATCTCTTAAACCAGTTGGCACATTAGACCTGATAGGAAGATCATCTGTATTCTTTCCTTCTAGACTAAGGAAATGAAATCAAATGTCTTGTCTTTGAGGTCCACAGTATCCATCACAGAACCTGGCATGTAACAGAACACTCAGTAAATAGCTGTTCAATTATATTCAGAACACCTTTGAGGGTAGAGATTTGTCAGAAGCTGCTTGGAAGTGATACCTGAGCTGACATTGTTACTTATTCTAATGTGTGTGTCTGGAAACTTACTTTTTACAACAGGAGATTTTTTAGAATTTTAAAAATATGTTTATAATCTGTGCAATCTAAATCTTTTCTCTTTCTTTGTAGTTCAGCAGCTAATTTTGGGAATTGATAGATAAAATGGCTGAAAATCAAATGAGCATCCGAAGAAGAGCTTAAATTCTTAACATTCTTCTAAAAATTAGTTGCTGCCAAGATGTCAGTGCCCACTGCTCAGAAGAGAAATAATGGTGATTTCCCAGAAGTTCCTTCTTATCAAAAGAGTTCGTCATTGAGTACCCTCACCCATAGTAGCCAACTTAAGTTGCATTTGGAGTCAGATATGTCAGCATGTGAAAATGATGATCCATTATTGACATCTGCAAGTAAAATCAGAGACATAAATAGCACTTATGTTATTTCTGCCTGTAAAACAACAGGAGATGTGCTCCTAACCCCTAACCCTGCAGGTAGATTGACACTTCAGAGAAGAGCTACAAGAAACAAAGATTCCTTTTTACTTGGTAATGAGTCTAGAGACAAATTTGGAAAAATAGGAGAAACAACTCTTACTTTACAACGTCGTACTAAAACAGATTCTATGGAAAAGTGGAAAGCAAAGCAGAATATGGGAGGTGAAACAGAAAATAATTGTGCTTCACAGAAAACTAGGACAAATGTAAAGATTGGAAATAATTATAAAAACTCTTTTGTTGCATCTTCTGCACGTTTAGCTGAGGAATCCAAAGACAGTGAAATAACGGTTCATCAGAAGTACAAAGAAACACTTTCTGCCCTCAGTGGGGCAAACGAAAGCGTTGCGCTTAAGCCCTCCAGCAGTAGCACTCCCATTGGTTCCCAGAGAGATGCTAGGCCAGGACACTTGGCAGTGAAGCCTCTTCAGAGTAAGCTGAGCGTCAAAGTGTCAGGAACTGGAAACTTACATCTTGGAAGTTTGGGGAAGGACACTTCGGGAAACTCAAGTAAACTGGGAAACTTAGAAAAAAGAACCCCTGTGAAACGTGTGACAGAAAACAAATTGACACCAAAGCATGACCTGTCTCAGCTTAAAAGCCCAGCTACACCAGTACTGAAAAATAGGACTCTTAGCCTTCAAGTTAAGCAAAGGCCAAAAAGTTCTCTTCTCGCAAGTAAAAGAGAAAGGTCACAAGAAAATACATTCCCACCTGAGGAAGAAACTGTAGCTCAGAGCACCTCTACAGAGCTGGACCCCTTAAAAATAGAGAATAGTCAAGTGACAGTGGCAGTACGTGTAAGGCCATTCAGCAACCGGTATGTTATATGTCTTAAATGTAAGGCCAAGCCAGTATCATGTAATGTGTCTTTAATTCCTCTGTGCTTTTAGAAAGTCAGTGTAGTATTCATGTCTCCAAACTTTTGGCAAGGTTTTTATTTATTTATTTATTTAGAGACACTCTTACTCTGTTGTCTAGGCTAGTCCTGAACTCACTATGTAGCCCAGGGTGGTTTAAACACAGAGTGAGCAGTCCTCTTGCCTCAGCCTCCCTAGTGCTGGGATTTCAGGCATGTGCCACCATGTCCAAATAGTATGTGGTGCTATGGAATTGAACCCAGGGTCAGGTCATGTGTTTGCTAGACAAGCCCTGGCAAAGTTTTTATGTCAAGAACTTGTGGGTTTGATTGTAGTATGTTGATTTGTTTATATGATTGGCTATAAAAATTGAAATCACTTTTTATATCTAAGATTCTTTGGATATATTATGAGTCACTTAATTCTCTCATGCAGTATGCTTTTAAGATCCATAATATGTAATGGGCTTTTTCTTTAAAGAGAGCTAAAATAATCTAGTGTGAGGAAGATTAACAGTGACAACAACTAGTATCCAAATCAATTTATGATATAAACTTATGTTGCATTGAGCTTTTTGAAATTATATTTGTACTTTATGCCAAGTATATATGGGGTTTGTACCCCTAAAATTTCTTTATAATGAATATTTTTTCAGATTTGAACTAAAACATATAGGTGGATTATAGGTGGTGAAAAGGGAAAAGGTATATTTCAAGAGAAGAACGAAGAAGCTCATGCAAGCAAGTTAGGTTTTCCTGGAGAAATCTGAAATTCCATTTCCATTGTAAGTGGTGGCACTGGAACTATAGGAAATTCATTTTGCAGGGTCCACTTGAATTGGGTTTCCTGATTTTCCACATAAAACTAAAGAATTATCTTACCTCAAAGGTTGTTAGATTTAACTACTTGTTATATTCTGTAAGAATTAAGATCATAATAATTATAGTAACCTGTCTCTTTCCTTTGTGCTTTTTAAAGAGAGAAGACTGAGAATGCCTCTCAGGTGGTCTTCATGAATGGGGAAGAAATAACTGTGGAACATCCTGACATGAAACAAGTTTATACTTTTATTTATGATGTTTCATTTTGGTCTTTTGATGAATGTCATCCTCACTATGCCAACCAGAAGACTGTGTATGAGACACTCGCGGTACCACTCTTAGAAAGAGCTTTTGAAGGCTATAACACTTGCCTTTTTGCTTATGGTCAGACTGGTTCTGGAAAGTCATACACGTAAGTTGTTTTACATATACCACTATCCAGAAAGGTTTAACTGTGTGTGTGTGTGTGTGTGTGTGTGTGTGTGTGTGTGTGTGTGTGTGTGTGTGTGTGTGTGTAAAGTGTGGTTGATAGACTAGTTTTGGAACCACACAGATCTGAGCTCAGGTCTTATGTATTATTAACACTAATTCTGCAGATTTGTGTAACCTCTGGCCTTCAGTTTACATATGAGATAATTTACTTTGTATCATTGGCTCCATTTTACTATAATTTATATTTCTTGCATGAATTGAATTTTACAAAAGAATTTTCTGTATTGCAAATATTATTAAGAGTAGTAATAGTAAAGCATCTTAGGCTTTGTCTGGTGTTGGGCAGATCCTAAGAACTTAACGCCTTTCCTGTATTGACCTGTATGAGTACCTGGCAACTTCATTGGAAAAACCTGGGTAAAATTTTGGGGTATTTGCATATCAAGTAGACAGTTTTCATGTATATTTACTTTGCCTTATATAAGTATCTGGTTTTATAAAAAAAAAATTGGTAAAATACTTTGAAGCCAATTTTAAACACATCTTGTAGTATAATGGATAACTGTGGTTGACAGTTAATTATATATTTCAGAATAGCTAATAAGATTTTTTCATGTTTCCAACACAAAGATGATCACTATCTCAGGTAACAGATGTGCTAGTTACCCTGATCTGACCATTGCACATTGTGTACGTGTATTAAATGTATCATTTACCCCATAAATATGTATAGTTACTCTATGTCATTTATCACATATCAAAAAACAAAGATAAGACATATTAGATGATAGCTATGGTAATAATTCTTATGTAGAAGGAAATTGGAATTTTAATAAGGGCTAACATTTATTGGTTTACAGTATTACAGGCTGTGTGCTGAAGTCTTTTTGTATATCTTCTGAAAACACTCTGAATTAGATAACTTTTACTAATTTCGTTTTACAGAAGAGAAAATTGAGGTTTAGTGAGATTCAGTGTCTTGTCCAAGGTCACAGAGCTAGGAAGTGTTAGAATCAAGATTTAGATTCAGAGTCGTACAGCTCCAGAGCCCTGATTCTTAGACATTATCTGTGAACCTCAGTTACTTTGTCCCCTGCTGTCTCCCCATCCTTTTTCCCCAAAAAGTTTTTCTTTATTAAATGTCCAAACTATTTCAGGTCTCGTCCTCCATATTTATAATGTATTTTTCAGGATGATGGGACTTAATGAAGAACCAGGAATAATTCCAAGATTTTGCGAAGATCTTTTTGCTCAAGTAGCCAAAAAACAAACCCAAGAGGTATGTTCAAGTTCAATTTAGAGACATAACCACTAAATATATGATAGAAAAGATACAACTTTTATTTTTGAGATACTCTCCTTTCAGACAGTTGTTGTGGAGAGGAAGGGTGAAAAATTCTGAATTCAGAAGCAGTTTTTCTTAGTAGATAGTGGTAGAGGCACTCCTCTGTCTTCTCCATCTTTGTTTGCTTTTTTCCTTTGGTGTGTGTGTAATGACTCACGATGTGGTAACTATATGCCATTGTCTTTGTAGTCAGGCAAGTGCACGGACTTAAGGACTGCAGGTAAGCTCTGAGGCAGCATGCCGGGGAAACAGCTGAGGCTGGAGCTTGAACCCAGACTTACCGGTAGAAGCCAGGCCTTTTCAGCTGCCCCACACCTGAGCGGTCTATGCGGTTTCCTTCTCCACTTATTCAATCTTACAGTCAACAACTATTTAGTGAACATTTGCTGTTGCCAGGCAGATTGTCACACCATTTTTTCCCCCTTTAACTTTGCTTATGAGAAGCATGAGGCAAATGGCAGAACAAGTGTATATGCATGAGTGCGTGTGTGTACAAGTGTGTACGTGATGTGCACATACGTGCACACTTGCTAGATATCTTTTTTTGAAGATTTCAAGTCAGTTGGTTTGGAGTACAGCCTGACAATTTATAATTTTTATACTTTTATAAGGGAAATTGGGAAAATATTTTGCCAGATTTGGTCTTATGGGGTTAGAATATGTAGTCACTGTTGGCAAGAGGATGTACTGGGGGAAATGGGCTAGTAAATAACCAAGTACACTCAATTAAATGATAAATAGATTCAAGAAAATTCTGTGCTATACCAGTGCCTCTTTCCTTTTTTCTGTTGCTAAAACAAAATACCACAGGCTGGGTAATTTATAAAAGAAAATTCTCACGATACTGGAAGCTGAGAAGTCCAGTATCACGGTATCGGGTGTGGGCCTTCCTATTATGTTATAACACAGCACGAATGCCACATGGGCAAGAGGGCAGGAGTGTGTAGCTTACGTCTCTTCTTGTGAAGCCAGTAATCCTATCGTGGAGTGGGATAACACTGGTCTCTCGCTGAGCTCTAGTTACCTCTCAAAGCTCCACCTACAAATAGTGTCAAATATGATGGGAACTTGAGGAATAAGTTTCCAACATGATCTTTTGTGAGACACGTTAAAACTGTTGCAAGCAGAAATATGAGAACATGCAAGATTGAAGGGGAGAAATATTTTCTTAGAAGAAGGAGCAACTGAGCTTGTAGGATATAGCAGATAGTAGCTTGGGAAAGAAGGATAAGGGCCTTTCAGGTAGAAGGAACATCATGTGCAAAGATTTGAAAACCTGTGAGAATCTGTTAATTGTTTACTGTGTTTTGAGAGTGGGGAGTGATGAGATGAAAGCAGAGGGGCTGACAGAACTTGCCTCAGGGAGAACCATGTAAACCAGCCTTTCAGAATCCAGAGGCCATGGAAGAATTTTAAGCAGGAAAAGAACATAATCATATTTCCTGTTTTACAAAAAAGAAAACCCTGAGCTGGGCATGTAATCCTAGCTCCTCAAGAGGTTAAGACTAGAGGATTGTAAGTTCAGGGCCACCTGGGCAACTTAGTGAGGTACTATCTCAAAATTAAAAAATAAAATTAAACAAGGGTTAGAAGTGTAATACAATAATAAAGTGCTTGCTTAGCATGTGTGAGTCCCTGGCTCCAAACTCCACGCAGGGTGGGTTGGAGTAGGGAGGGAGAGAGACAGTTTTGGCTGCAATGTGGATAATGGTTTGAAGGGATATAAGACTGCCTACAAATAATCTGTGGGTCTTGAGTTGGATAAGATATGACAAGAGCTAAGCTATGGTGGTGACAGTAGGATTAGACAAGGGAGCACACCTTTGAAAGGTCTTAGTAATCGCACTGATAAGACTTGGTCACTGTTGGTTATGGAGAGTGAAGGAGAGAGATCAGTATCTGGTTGGAGGACCAGAGTACATATTGATGGCACTTATTAAGAAAATGAAAGGAAAAAGATGACCAAATACATGATTTCTTTATCCTATGTAGATACATTGCTCCTCCTATGATTTCTCTCTATCACTCCAAGTAATTCAATGGAAAATAAGAGAAGAAGAATAAGTAGAAACATGGTGGTCTGAAGACTTTCAGATGAAATGTGATTCAAGTCTAAGTTTAGTGGGGAAGTGGGTTAGTGGCATAGCTCAGTGGTTAGAGCACTTGCCTAGGAGGCACAAGGATCCAGGTTTGATCCTCAAGCACAACATAATACCTTAGCGTGGTAGTAACATGCCTGTAATCCCAGTACTCAGGAGGCTGAGGCAGGGATGTTGCCAAGCATTCGAGGCCAGTCTGGGCTACCTAGTGAGTTTAGGACCAGCCTGGACAATAGAACAAGACACTGTTCCTCCACCTTCCTCCCTCTCCCCCCAAAAAAGTGAGCAAGCTGTGGGTTTGAGCGGCAGAGCCCTCTGTTAGCTTTTTAAGATTTCAAGGGGAGAATAATTTGAAGTTCCATGGATGGCAGGGAAGCATGGATGAAGTAAAGGAGAGGCAGAGGTCTTCAAAAGGACTTCATAGAACTGGACGGTTCAGGTTTTTCATGAAATGGCTGTGTCACTGAGAAGAGTACAGTGGACTTTGGATGCCAGTGATGTTAGTTTGAATCCAAACTTTATCATTTTACTAGAAATATGACCTTGAATAGTTTACCTAACCCGTCTCTGTTGCAGCACAGAAAATAGGGATGGTGATAATACCTTTCTCATAGGTTTATTGTGAAGGTTAAATGTATTGTTTCATGTAAAAGAGTTTGAATAGTGCCTAGCTCATATCACTATGTAGAAGCCCAACTGAGTGATGTCAACTTGGAATTCGGGATGGCAGAGGATAATAATATGCTGCTGTTGGGTACTAGGAGGTGTTGTAGCCAGCGTGACAGCTGGAGCCTTGAGGGGGAAGAAAAAGTAAGGTCTCTATGATGTGGCTTTAGCTGCGTTTCCTACCATATTTTTGTTTCTTAAGCCTGGCACTCCATAAAAATAATATGCTCTTCAATAAAATAGATATGTTTGTTGAATCCTGAGCCCCTGTACCTGTATCATAGCATTTGTAAATGACCTTGTAATCACATGGTGTTCACATATACCTGATCTCTTTGTCTGACAGTGCTTCATATGACATAACTGTATTCTGACTTGAAATACTCAGAAACTATACTCCATCCTTACTTAGATGATAAATCCCTTCCCTGTCTAGTCTAGTCCACCTCAGATTCTCCCATAACTTCTGGAAGTAAGTATTTCTATCTAGTATTTGATGAATTCAACCTATTTCTCTTTGAAACTTCCTTGAAGGTTTCAATTCTGTTAGTATTGGGTGCTTGCCAGTTGCTAAGGGAATCATGCCCTCAATATTTAAAAAAAAGCCATGTAGAAGCAAGCTCACCTTTTGGGCCTCTAAACCTTGTCATTGTAAGTCAGAAGGAGAAGCTCAGGCTTACTTAGTGTGACAATTGCTTTCTGTCCCAGTCAGGGGGAGGTATTGATTTAAGGTCCTCCTATCAGGTTAGATGGAAACAGGGCTTCTTTCCTGTCCTAAGCTTAGCCATGCTCAGGCTCAGATGCTGCTGCCCTATCCTAAACGTGCCCCTTTGTCTTTTTTTCTGGTCTGGTCTGCTTCCTCCTCGTGCCTCACTTCCCATTGTCTCCTACCCTCATCTCTCTGGTCACCCTAAGTACTTGGTTTGGTTGGTCATCTTATTTATAGTCAGTGTCTCATTTTGATTCTTAATTTTCTGTTGCTGTTTTATGGAGTGTTTTTGGAGGATCTGAGATGGGGGCTGCATTTCTTTATATTTTAACAGTAACCTCAAACCTTATGGTAGGTCCTTAAGACATGGTTTCTGGATTGAGCTGAACCTTAGCTAGAAGTTACGAAAAATTGCAAGGACCTTTTTTGTTCATATTAAAATATATTTTTTACTGAGATAAAATTCACATAACATAAAATTAACTACTTTAAAGTGTACAATTCAGTGCCCTTCAGTTGTTCATATTGGTGCGCAACTATCATCTCTAGCTAGTTCTAAGATTTTTTCATCGCTCCCAAAGGAAAATCTGAGTCCATTAAGCAGTCAACAATGCATTCTCTCTATTCCCTGAGCCCTGGCAACTACTAATCTGCTATCTTTGGATTTATCTGTTTTGGAAATTTCATGTGAATGGAATCATGCAATACATGGCCTTTGGTGTCTGACTCTGTAGTTAGCATGGCATAGTAGAGGCTCATCCTTGTAACGTAGCATTAGTACTTCATTGCTTTTTAAGGCTACTATTCCATTATATCGATATACTAGTGTAGATTATTTCTGTTTTTGAATAGTGCTGCTATAAATATTGGCGTACAAATTTTTATTTGACTCTCTATTCTTAATTGTTTTGGATATGTAAGAATAGACATGTTAGATTTATGGGAAATTTCTCTTTGACCTTTTGAGGAGCTGCCAACCATTTTTCACAGCAGTGGTAGCATTTTACTTTTCTACCAGAAATGGGAGGAGATGCCGGTTTCTCTATATCTTCATCAGTGCTGTTGTTTTCCTTATTTATTTACTTTTGGATTCCAGTATGCTGTTGGGTACAAAGTAAGTTACATTGTTGTTTTGATTTACATTTCCCTTCTGACAAATGATGATGAGCATTATTTATGAGCTTGTTTACTATTTATGTATCTTTTTTGGGGAAGAACTAAGCAAATATTTTGCCAATTTTTTAGAAATTGGGTTTTTTGTTGTTGTTGAGTTGTATGAATTCTTTATATATTCTGGATATTAGATCCATATCAGATATATAATTTGTAAACCATGCAAAGAATTTTAAAATGAAGTCTGTTTTATTTCTGCTAGGTCAGCTATCATCTTGAAATGAGTTTCTTTGAAGTGTATAATGAAAAAATTCATGACCTTCTGGTTTGTAAAGGTGAAAATGGACAGCGAAAGCAACCAGTAAGATGAAACCAGTTTATTATTTTTTTAAAATTTGTTTTTATAAATATATAATTATATGAATTCTCTGGATAATGCTTAAATTTTACTAAAATGCTTTTGTATGACAGTAACTGCTTAAAATGTACAATCTGTTACTTAGAAAATAACCTTAACATTATCAGTATTGGAATTTAAATTAGTTAAGATTTCTTTATTGTAATCAAGTATCATGGAAAAATTAAAGAATATTCTAAAAGTTAGTTGAATCAGTGAAGTGAAAATAAAATTCCTGAAGTCTATAAGCCAGAAAAACAACAAAACTACAAAACTTGTTAAAGTTTTCTTATTATATAATATGTACTTCAGTGGATTGCTCAGCAATTTGATTTTTTTGTAGATAATCTATAAATTGATTTAAACTTTTTAAAAAATTGCTATTAAATTTTATCAAAGGAACTTGCAGCACAAGAAATGAAAATATAAAGTCGTTTCCTTTGTTTAATGTTATACATTTGACCATTGGCACCATCAAGAAACTTAAAATGACATTTTATCATTATATTTCGGTGTTTTAAAATTTCTGGTCACAAAGTTTAAAATGTAAACATTAAAATGAAAAAAAATTAAATATATGAAGTATAGTGAATGTGTTTAACAGAGACTTAGAATCATATAAATAATAGCTACTGAAGCATAGAAATAATAGTGTGTAAATATAGCATATAAATAATAGTTAATAGGATTTAGCTTAAAAACTAGTAGTATATTTTATGTACAGCATATTGTGTTTATATTGTGTTGCTGTAGGTAGTTTTTGGTGGTAGAGCAGCTTCTCAGTGCCTTATGAATTTGTTTTTGTGAGAAACTACTTATTTGTGGATGGAGTAAAAAATCTCTCCTTTAAAATGTAGAAAAACAATATAATTTAGAAATCATGTCTTGCACAAATGTTTTTTATATTCTTACAGTTGTTAATGTTTGCTTTTCCTAGCTGCGAGTGAGGGAGCACCCTGTCTCTGGACCCTATGTCGAAGCACTGTCATTGTAAGTCCAAGTAAACAGGCTGAGCGCTGCCCTGCCGGAACCCTTCCCTGTCCTCATGTGCTCCCAGCTTCAAACCCTGCATAACTGCCTAACCTTTGGTGCCTAATGTTATTTAAATTTTCTCTTTTCTTCCAAATAGAGTGTTTATTCTGTATTTCTGTATTTGTACATTTTTTAGAACTTGTACTTGGCGTAAAATATTGATTAAAATGAGTAAGAAATAAGTATTTGATTTTTCACCCTTTAATCTCCTTTCCTCTTTAAATTAAAATCTCACTGTCAGTGTGGGTTTTATACTTATTACTTTAATCTGGAAAGGGAAGAAGGTGGTATTTTATATAAATTGAATCATGGACTTTCTCTTTCAGCATTCTAAATACTTTTCTTGAAGGGAAAGGGGATTCAGTGCAAATTCACCTCTTTTTAAGAAACCTGGCATGTTGTTGGGAAGTGTACACACACTCACATCTACACATACATATGTTTGTGCATATATTCATACATTAAACTTGTATTTTTAGACATGAATTTTATTAAGATGCTAAGATGCTTTATTAAGACAAATAATACTTTTGGTCAAATTAAAACGTTGTTTTACTTTCTGCCAATATAAGAATAGGGAAAATGAGCCTGGTAAGGTGGCACATGACTATACTAACAGTTACTTGTGATTCTGAGGCCCAAGGATCACAAGTTTGAGGCAAGCTTAGGAAACTCAGTGAGAAAGGAATGGGATATAGCTCCATGGTAGAGTGTCCCTGAGTTTGATCCCTGCTGTCACACATGCAAAACGAAAACATAAAAGAATGAAGAAAATGAAAGAGATCCTGGGAGAATCAGCATACTGTTTGGATTTGTCCATTGTGGTCTCAGAGAATAATCATGTAATTGAGAGATTATTGTCGTAAGAAAACAATATAATCTTCAGCAAAATTGATTTTGTCTTTTTATTTCTTAAAAAACAGGAATGTTGTTAGTTCTTACTCTGACATCCAGGTAAGACTGATGGTGTTTTGTCTTTTTACTAGATAGAAAAATCATACTTAAATATGAATTTATTTCCTTTTAATTGCTGTTTGCACTAATGTGAGTTAATCTTACTCTTATTTTTGAGCAGATTTTGTTTTAAAAAAATATTGATCATCATGTCAACTTAGTTATAGAAATAGCCTTTAAGGGTATTTTTTCCTGATTCAGATTTCTGTAACAAAAAATAAAAGGCAGTGCTAGTACAAGTTATTAAAAGGTAAACATGAATTATTTTGTAAACTAATTATAAATGTGTATTATCAGTGTGTGTAAGAAACGTACTTTTTTTTGAGACAAGGTTTCATCTTTTGTCTAAGCTGATCCTGAAGAAACATGTACTTCTTTAACTTTAACTTTCTTTTCTTAATTTTTTCCAATATATTTAATTTGCCCATCTGCCCTACTTTTAATTATTAGAGTTGGCTGGAATTGGGAAATAAACAAAGAGCAACTGCTGCTACTGGAATGAATGACAAAAGCTCCCGTTCTCATTCAGTTTTTACCCTGGTGATGACCCAGACCAAGGTATTTTTTTGTTTAGTTGATTATTTTTATAGGCAGATAGTAAATGTGTTTATTTCATTTTCCTTCAAAAGTTTAAAGTACAGTTATGGAACTATATACACTTACATGGGTTTTTAGAAAATAATCACAATAACTTTCAGTAACTTCGGGAAATATAGCAATGTGCAGTTATTTTTTTATTTTTGAGACAGAGTCTTGCTTTATATTAATTGACATGAATTTATCAATAGGTGACCATGTATTATCAATAACTTAAGGTAATTAGGGAGTCTTTAAGAAAACACCAGAAAATTAAAGATTTTATTAAATTGAACGATAGGTTCCACTATTCAAACCCTTGTAACATTTTGGCATATAATCTTTTTGTTGTGTTACAATCATACTTAAACAAAATTACAAAATGTAACAGTTTTATGCCATTAAAATTCTTTGTGGGGGGTACTGGAGGAATGGCACAGCTGTTAAAGCACTTGCCTTGCAAACACAAGGCCCTGAGTTGATTCTGCAGCACCTTACAAAGCCTGATGTGGTGGTGCACACCTGTAATCCCATCACTTGGGAGGCTGAGGCAGGAGGATTGGTGAGTACAAGGCCAGCCTGGGCTACAGAGCCAGACCCTGTCTCAAAAAAAAAAATAAAGTTCTTTCAGAGACAATTTTTAAAGTCTGTGTAGAATTGCATTAGCTATTATAATTTCTCAAGTTTTTCTCTACTGTTACACATTTAAATGTTTTGCTGTTGTATGCTGGGATAAGCAACATCTTTGTGCCTTAAACATTTCCTGTTTGTATTTGTTGGCCTAAAATAATTGGTTATTAATGGATTTTAATCACTTTAAGGTCATTTTGGCATAATCCAACAATTGCTCAATGTATTTATTCCAGTGTGCTGTGAATATTTTTGCAGTATAAATTATTATAGGTTAAAGAAAGGATGGGATAGTTTTAAAAATTGTTTGTAAACTTGTATAACTTTGCCTTTTAAAGACTGATGTAAGTCATAGAAGAACTTGAAATATTTTAATATCATTTTGTTGTAGACAGAATTTGTGGAAGGGGAAGAACATGATCACAGAATAACAAGCCGCATAAATCTAGTGGATCTGGCAGGCAGTGAGCGCTGCTCAGTAGCCCACACTAGTGGAGATCGACTGAAGGTAAAGGAGATGCTCTTCTTAGGGTTTTGGTACTTAAACAAAAATATCTTTAGCTGTAGTTTATAGACATTTCTGTAGTTTAGAGATATGTACTCTGGCTATGATTACTTTTTGAGGAAAATAAATTTTGAGTCATAAGAAAATTAGTAGTTTCTGGGAATACTCAGTACTCAATAGCTGTATGAAGGGAGAAAAATATTTTGTGAAATTAATTTGTTTCTGAGAAGTTAAACAGAATTTTTTGTCTTCTACACAGGAAGGTGTGAGCATTAACAAGTCCTTGCTAACTTTGGGAAAGGTTATATCTGCACTCTCAGAACAAGCAAATCGGAAGAAGGTTTTTATTCCTTACCGTGAATCTGTTCTTACATGGCAAGTACCTTCCAAAGTACAAAGAACTGTATAAAATACGTATAGGGAAAGAATGACAGACTGACTTGGTTTAGCTTTGGAACAGAGAAGAACACTTAGTGGATGAATTCCAGCTCTGCATTTTGTAAGCTTTGTGATTGTGACGATCACTTAATAGTCTAGCCTGTTTCCCCCTCTATAAAATAGGGATTATATCAGTAGTTATCATTTAGCCTGATAGAGAGGATAGAGTGATCATTGAAAAGTCTTTCTTTATACATACATGTACTACATGAGTGTAGATAAGTAGTCTTATTTTAGTATCTTAATGTGTGGTATTACCAAACATTGCTGGTGAATACAGTGAAGTGAAATTGAATAGGGTTTTTTTTTTTTTTAACAACACAGTAGTTAGCCTGTAAATGCTTGATAAATGTTTCCGTTAGTGAACATATATTTTACTTCTAATAAATTTTATTAAAATTACCTATGTATGTATGTGATATTCACTGCTAATAAGCATTAGTACATGATAGGTCCTAGCTTTTAATGTTTTGACTTACAATTTTTCTTTTTTATGGTAGTGCGAAAATGGTATACTTTGAATAGAAAGTATATTTAAACTTTTGAATTTTGGTTTCTTCTAAGTCTAGTAACATACAATGAGATACCCTTATGATGATGGGCAGTGGCAGTGGGCCTCATGTAGCTCCAGTCAACCACTTGTATGAGAACAAACTGGTATTCTGTGCTAATCTATGACGTTTGGTAGGTGAGATGTATTAAGTACATTTTTGACTTAAGATATTTTCAACTTATTGATATGTAGTTAACTCTAGTTTTAAATCTAGGAGCATCGGTATTATAATAATGACAAAAATTACATCTCTATTTAACAATAATTTATCTTTTTAATTAATTATAATGTGGCTGCTACTTGAAACCTGTAAGGGAAAATCTGATATTTTTGTGTATTTCTTTGGAAAGTTAGAGAATGAAATTAATGAAATTCATTCCATACCAAGACTTTCTTTTTTTCTTTTTTTTTTTTTTTTTTTTTTTTTTTTTTTTTTTTTTTTTTTTTTTTTTTTTTTTTTTTTTTTTTTTTTTTTTTTTTTTTTTTTTTTTTTTTTTTTTTTTTTTTTTTTTTTTTTTTTTTGAGCTCTGTAGCTCAGGCTTATCCTGAACTCACTATGGAGCCCAGGCTGGCCTAGGACTCAACACAATCCTCCTGCCTCAGCCTCCTGAGTGCTGGGATTGCAGGCATGTGCCCCACACCTGGATTATGTGATGCTGGGGAATCAAACTTGGGTACTTAGTGTTTGATGTAGCACTTGCTAAGCAAGTGCTTTAACCACAGCCATTCCTTGTATTTATTTCTTTCTAAAATAAAGCTCTTGCACATAGTACAACACAGAATTTTTGCTCATAAATTTTTTTCATTATTTTTGATATTTATTGAGAGCTTGGTTCAAGAGGTTGCGGTAGAGATGACCAAGACATATAGGCCCTTACATGAATTAGCCCTCAGACTCCTGCGGGGAGAGACAAGGAGATTCGTATCATGATGGAGTGGGAAACTTGAATTTAGGAAGACACTGGTGGCTTTCTTTGCTTCCCTTTTTGGTTGGTTTTTGTAGTGCTGAGGATTTAACTCAGGACCTTCACTCTGAACTCATCCCTGGCCCTTCTTACCCACGCTAGGCTCTATCTCACTAAATTTCTGGTAGTGAAGCATGTTTTAAGCCTCTGCACAGATTATTGTTTCATGAAAAAATAGGAAAAGTGTAGGAGAAAGTAAAGTGTTTATGAGATCTGGAAATAACCACAAATGCTAAAAAAAGTTTTAAATAGTGTCTGTGTGAAGATAACATTATATTAGGTACCCTACAGTTTGTTTTGTGGTTTTTAGACAATTACTATTAGATTGTTATAGAAACAAGTTCTAATTATGACTTTTTTCCTTGAAGGTTATTAAAAGAAAGTCTAGGTGGAAATTCAAAAACTGCAATGATTGCGACGGTCAGTCCTGCTGCCAGCAACATAGAAGAAACACTGAGTACCCTTCGGTATGCTAACCAGGCCCGCTTGATAGTCAACATCGCGAGAGTCAATGAAGACGTGAATGCTAAGTTAATCAGAGGTGAATATTATTATCAGAATTTAAAAACTGTTTTGCCACAGTTCAGACTCATACACTAATTTTAATTCTGAAGGATGCAATTCTGAGAAAATCAAAGATTATTTCCCCCGTATTTATCCTAATTATAAAGCTTAAGTGATGGAGAAAGGTAGGTAGGAAGGACAGTGAGATAGACACTAAGTATAATGGAGAAACCAATCAGAAAAACAGCAAGCATAAAAAAAGCAATTTATACACTGCATTATAAGTTATTGTTTTTCTCACAACTTTCCTTTATTAGCAGTATTTTCCATGTATTAGTTCTATTCTTTATAAGTTCATTCATCCAATGAATGAATGGTTATTTTGGGCTTGAGTTTCTAGCATAGGTTTAATTTAATTTATGCTAAAAATTTTTTTCTGCTTATTTTTTGGTAGTAATCTACTTAGAGTAAGCTTTAATTCTTGCAAGGGGTCTTGATTTGCTTGTTGCTTTGTGTTTTATCTTTGCTTATGAAGAACTACCGTCTTTCCATACTCTCCTCCCCTCTCTTTGTGATTCTAAGGATCACAGAACCTTTCTATCCTCAGCCCTTTTCATTTCGGGGCAGGGTCTTACTAAATTGTAAAATCAGGGCTCAAACTTGTGATCCCCTTTTCTTAGCCTTCTAAATGGCTAGGATTATTTGATGTGCCACCATATCCATTAATTCTCTGGTATTTTATAGCAGCACAAGACAATAGACCCTTCAGAGGTCTGAGAGAGAAGAATCAGTTTTTCTTATAGTCTGTTTTTCCTTTGTTTCGCAAATAGAACTAGTTTCATTAAAATAAGCAAACTGAATTACAGCTTGAAAATCTTTGATGTTTAGCCCACCTTTTTTGTCTATATTTGGTACTAGGGATTGACTCTAGGGCCTTTGCATTGGCTATAACCATTGCTCTTTTTAAAAATTATTGTTTTTATTTATTTATCTTATTTTTTGTTGATCTTGGGTCTGGCTCTGTAGTCCAGGCTAGTTCTGAGCTCCCTGTATTCTAGGCTGGCTTAGAACACATGGCAATTCTTCTGTGTCATCCTCCCGAGTGCTGGGATTATAGGCATGCATTGCCATGCCCAATTCATGTAGTACTAGGGAACTGAACTGAGGGCCTTGTACTTGCTCGGCGAGCACTCTTAACTACGGTGCTATTCCTCTAGTCTCACTTTTTTATTTTGAGGAAAAGGCTCTCTGAATCACTGAGTTGCCTAGGCTGGACTCTAATTTGGGATTTTTTGTGTCAGCCTCCCAAAGTGCTGGGATTGTAGTTAGGCACCACCATGCCCAGTTTATTCCACATGGCTTTATGAATAAGGTTTGCCTATGACAGTTTCCATTTATGTCTGTTATCATAGTTAATAGTACCTTCATTGTTTTTTTTTAGAATTTTCACACTTTGGACAGTGACTGTCTTACTTATGAGGGAGATTAATACGAGAGTACTGTTTTTGTTAGGTAGAGATAGATCATAAAGGTGATTGCCCCAAATTATTTTGTTTAGTAGTAGTAACAACTTCAAATGAAATAAAAGATTGTATGTTTGTGCCTACTGTGGAAATTGTTGTATATCAAATGCTAATAATTGTGCATCTCTTAAAATCATTAGAATTGAAAGCAGAAATTGAAAAGCTAAAAGCTGCTCAGAGAAACCAGCGGAATATTGACCCTGAGCGATACAGGCTTTGCCGGCAAGAAATAACTTCCTTGAGAATGAAATTGCATCAACAGGAAAGAGACATGGCAGAAATGCAAAGGTGAATGTAGTCATTAACTGCTGGATGTGGTGCTGTGGGGTTACAGGACTGGGAGGGCTGTAAGAGGATGCTGAATCTTTCTTCCTTCTATAAGAACAGAACAGCCTACGTTGAGACTATCATATTTTAAGTATTTTAAAGATTAAGGAACTAGATAGTTCCATCATCCTTGTTGATTGTCTCTGGGTTCTCAGGGAGTGAGTGTGTCTGTGTGTGTGTATGTGCCTAATGTAAATATTACTTTGTCTTTGGAAAGAGTATGGAAAGAAAAACTGGAACAAGCTGAAAAAAGAAAACTTCAAGAAACAAAGGAATTACAGGTATTATTTTAACTTTCAAAACTGACTTGGAAATAAAAAAAGCCAAAAGGTTGTAAATTTATCTCCCTGATAGTCTAGTAGCTAGGATATGTAAATTTAATTTCTTAAATACAGAAAAATACCATACAGAACAATGCCATAAATAATATGATGAATTGTTATATAAAAATTGTGATTGCCTGAAATCTGTAGCTGGCTGGAAAGTCAATATATATGCAAACGATCTTGTTATATTTATTTTGCTTCCACAAATATTTATTAAATGCGTGTTTTGCTAGGACACAGGCCAAAGTGAATATATACAGTTCTAGCTCTCAGAAAGTTTATAATTAAGAAGACTGAAATGTGATTTGGTTTGATTGGATGGAACCATATGAAACTGCCATTTCTGTGGGTAAAAATGGTTGAACATTGGCAGTATTCATCCTAATGCAGTGTATGTAAAGGACAGAGAAGCAGGAGAGGGGCAGGAGTAAGTAATTTTGAGGAGATTAGTTATCAGGAAGGATTCAAAGAGAAAGAAATCACTAAGCAGGTAATTTATTAATGAACAGGAATTTGTTAAGAATTAGAATTTAGAATTAAGTTTCATGTAGCTAGAAATTAAAGCTAGTATGGAATTTACACTGGAGGAAGATACACGTTTTAGATCATGGTGGGATGGGGAACTTGAACTTAGGAAGACACTGGTGGCTTTCTTTGATTCTCTTTTTGTTTGTTTTTATAATGCTGGGGATTTAACTCAGGGCCTTCACCCTGAACTGCATCCCTGGCCCTTTTTACCCAGGCTGGGCTCACATTGTGGCCTTCCTGGCTCAGCACCCCAGGTGTCTAGCATCACAGGTGCTACCATCACACCCAGTTCACTGATGTGCTTAAGTGTATGGGGAGTGAGTGACAAGCGCAGACTCTGTTTTTAACAGATTCTTCTTGTAATCTGTGGAAAATGGATTTGAGGAAGGAGAGACTCTGATGACAGGGATATTATTTAGAAAGCTGTTGTTACGGTTAAAGGAAGAGATAATGAGAGCTTGGAGTAAGGCAGTAGCCACAGGGTGAATAGTGGAGGAGCTGGAATCAAAAAACAAAAGGGCTGGAGAAATGGCATAGGCGTTAAAGCACCCTGAGTTCGATCCCCCAGCATTACATAAAGCTGGGCATGGTGACGCGTGCCTCTAATCCCAGCACTTGGGAGGCTGAGGTAGGCAGATTGTCCTGAGTCCAAGGCCAGCCTGGCTACACCAGTGGGTTCAGAACCAGCCTGGGATACAGAGCAAGACCTTGTCTCAGTAAACAAACAAACAAAGCAAATAAATAAATGCTAGAGAGAAAGGAAGGAAGGAAGGAAGGAAGGATGGATGGATCAGAAGTTGCTTATGGAGTGGGTATTGAGAGAAATGGAAAAGTCAAGAATGACTCCAGGTTTGAGAAGTGTGTTTATTGCATTGTGAACGCATGAGGTCAGTGTAGTGGTGAAAAAAAGAAGTCAGGTGCTGGGGTGGTAATTGAGAGGTGAGGGACTAGAGAGCTCACGTGGGAACTGTTGATAATGAGAATTGTGAAGTCAGGGTGAGGGACTATAAAGTTGAAGGAAGGTTTGGGGTTTTTTTGCCTTGTCTTTGTTTCTTTAATGGGTGGGAAGTATTTGAACATTTTTACAAGAATCAAAGCTCCTTTATGAAATGAAATTCTAAAGGATAGTGGAGAAGGTGAGTCAAGAGCAAAGGTAATGGTAATTGAAGACATATTACAAGTGGTAGTAGGGAGAACTACAAGAATTGAGAGGAAAGAAGAAAACCTGGGCATGGCCAGTACTACCTAAGAGAAGAGGTGAGGTCTGAAGTAGGTTTTGAAGTTTGGGCAAAATTTTGATAAGTGGAGAAAAAGAAGAGAGTGTTCATTGTAGGAAGGGAAAGTGGAAAGTAAAGATAGGAAATTTTAATGTGTCCTCAGAAAAGGATGTATAGATCACTTTTATTAGAACAAATAATGAGATAAAATTGGAATGTATTATGACTAGTTTATAAGGACTTGATTTACAGCCCAAGGAATTTAAGTTTTATAAATTCTGTAGAAAGTGAGAGGACGCTGAAAGTAATTGACAAGGGAATTGATAATTTGAGTTCTTTTTAAAGAGGCTTAATTTGGTGTATTGTTATTTATTATTTATTTATTTATTTATTTATTTATTTATTTATTTTGAGACAGGGTTTATTGTATAGCCCAGGCTGGTCCTGAACTCACTATGGAGCCCAGGCTGGACTTGGACTCATGTCAGTCCTCCTGCCTCAGCTTCCCGAGTGCTGGGATTACAGGAGTGCGCCACCACACCTGGATTATGTGGTGCTGGGGAATCAAACTCTGGTACTTAGCACTTGACTTAGCGCTTGCTAGGCAAGTGCATTAACCACTGAGCCATTCCTGCAGCCCCAATTTGATGTATTATTGGAGATAGATTTAAAAACAGAAGAAATAGTTGACAGGGTGACCAGACTATTGTAGAAGTTCTGGTGCATGTTGTTAAGTCTAAAATTAAAGTGATGGCAAGCTGAGTGTGGTGGTACATGTCTGTAATCCCAGCACTCGAGAGACAGAGGCAGGAGGGTCACCATGAGTGTGAGGCCAGCCGTGGCTCTATAGTGAGTTCAGAATCAGCTTGTACTACTGAGAGAGACCCTGACTCCAGAAAAAAGAGAGGTGATGGCAAGGAATATGCAGCAAAAAGAATTGTTCCATCCAAGTGGTCAATAAGAACAGCTGCAATTTGGTGGTGGTAGGCTGATGTATGAGTAGACTGAAGATGGTCAAGTCTAAAAAAAGGTCAATAGAACCATGGCATTTAGGTCAATGAGACGTCACAAAGAGTTTAAGAAGCTTTTATTATTTATTGTTTTTATTTTTGATACTGGAGATTGACTTCAGCCAGGATCCCATGTATGCTAAGCATATAATCTACCAATGAACTACACCCTTCTCCATAAGAAATCTTTAATTTATTGAGACTTCATGTAAAATGATTTTAATGTATAATATAGAATAAGTGAATTTAGGAATTTCACACTGTGCTTCATGTTAACTTTCTTCTGATTTCTGCCAGAAAGCAGGTATTACATTTCAAATGGACAACCATTTGCCAAATTTTGTTAATCTCAATGAAGATCCACAACTATCTGAGATGCTGTTATATATGATAAAAGAAGGAACAACTACAGTTGGAAAGTATAAGCCAGACTCAAGCCATGACATTCAGTTATCTGGGGTGCTGATTGCTGATGATCATTGGTATGTTAATCTTGTAAAACATAAGCAATAGGCTTTTTGAGCGTGAGATTTCCTTCATACGGTGCATTCATGTATACTGGTTCTTTGCAATACTTCTTTAGATCTATCTCTTGGCGAAGGAAAACATATATTCTGAGTGTTTTGTAAAGGCAACAGGTGATAGACTGGAGGAATAGTTTAGTGGCTAAAGTGCTTCTCTAATAAGCACAAGGCCCTGGGTTCGATTCCCCAGTACAACATAAGCAGGGGGTGGTGGTGCACACCTGTAATCCCAGTGCTTGGGAGGCTGAGGCAGTCAAGGCCAGCCTGGGCTACAAAGTGAGACTGTGTCTCAAGAAAAAAAAGATAACCTGTGAGTTACTCAGAGTACAATGTAATATTCCATATTTTTATTTCAGAATACCTTGTTTACTGATTGAAGGATCATTTCTTTGAATTATTATGATGGGCATGAAAGTAAACTATACTTTTATATGACGGAATAGTCGGATTGACAAATATAAAAATTTTATGTGAATTTTGTTCACATGAATGCAGTAGTACTTGTATATATTATTGGGATGAGAGTGTTGATAAACTGTTCAGGTTCTGTATTGTGTTTTTAAAAATTTGTGTTGATACTCTTTTATTTTCATGGCTCTGCAGTATTCTATTATACAAATTTGTTTTTTATATTATTATAATCGGTCTACTTTGATAGACATTGGGATCATTTTTATTTTTTTGCCACCACAGTACTGCTGTGAGTATTCCTGCACATGTCGTCTAAAGCAGACGCAGTTTCTGTAGAGCCGCTTCTCAGATGATAAGCTCAGAGTCCCTGCAAATTTCCAGGGATGCCGATTGGAGTTTTGGAAGATCTGAGCTGCCAGACCAGAGAGCAGTCTATTACTCTGATGCACAGGAGAAATATGATTACTTTCTAACATCCTGTAATAATTTTTCAAATTTAGAGAGCATATTTAAAAGTGGGATACTAGATTTCAGTGTAGATATGTACATATTCATCAAATTTCTATTCCTGTTGCCATTGAGGCCCCTATTACTCCTCATTGTTGCCAACACAGTATTGCCAGACTTTGTCAGTCAGGTGGACAAAAAATATGTCTGTTATGTGTTCATTTGCTTTCCTGTGATTAATAATGAGATTGAACCTTTTTTTTTTTAAACTGGTCTTGAACTTACTGTGTAGCCCAGGAGGCTGACCTCAAGCTCATGGCAATCCTCCAGCCTCAGACTGAGTACTAGAATTACAAGCATGTGCCATCGTGCCTGGCTTGATGTGGTGCTGGATAATCGTACCGATCTTTGAGATTGCTAGGCAAGTGCTATGCCCCAGAGCCCTGAGCCTCTTTGACTTGACCATTCATGTCCTCTCTTCCTTTTCAATTACATTTTAAAAAATAAATTACAGCTCTCTTTATATTCTGGCTGGCTTTATACTTTGGGTATCCTTTTCAATTAGGATTTTTTTTTTTTTTTTTTTTTTTTTTTTAATGAGACAGGGTCTCACTCCGCAGTCCAGGCTGGTCCTGAACACATTATGGAGTTCAGGCTGTCCTTGAACTCACAGCAATCCTCCTGTCTCAGCTTCCCAAGTGATGGGATTACAGGCATGCACCACCACGCCCAGCTTATGTGGTGCTGGGGAATCGAACTCAGATACTTAGCATCGACTTAGCACTTGCTAGGCAAGTGCTTTAACGGCTGATCCATTCCTCCAACCCCCAATTAGATTTTTTAAATGAATTATAGCTCTTTATATTTTGGCTGCCAGTCCCTTGTGAGCTGTGTTGGCAAGCATCTTTTTTTCTGTTGTGTGTCTCATCTTTTCACTCTCTTATAGAGAATCTTTTGATTAATTCAATGTCTTAATTTTATTTTACTACCTGTTATCAACCTTTTCATTTATGATTGTTTTGTGTTTTCCTAAAGAATGTTTTTGTAGTTTAGGCATAGCAGTGTTTTTCTAAAAATGCTTTTAGATGTTTTGAAGTTTTGTTTAAGGCCTGAATTAGTCTGGAATTATTTGATGTGAAATAGAAATCTAAATTAATTTATTTTTCACTTTCATAAGACTAATCTATTTTCCCCATACTTTATATTAAATAGAATATTGCTTCTTTTGTGACCTGCAATACTCCTACAAAAAATTTCTGGAGCTATGGACATAGCTCAGTAGCAGAGCACTTGCCTAGCATATGTAAGTCTTGTGTTTACTTTCCAGTAGTATAGAAAACCAAATCAAACCAAAACAGGAAAAAAAACCCTAAAAATATAGAAATTATTTCTTCTCATGCATACCCAATAATTTTGATTTCTTGAGCTTTTTGATCTAGCAGGGCAGATCCTCTTGTTCTTTAGGTCCTGTTAATTATTTTGTCTGACAAATAAATATGACATTACTTGCATCAGTGGTGAAGATAAGAGAGCATGCTCTAAAAGCAGTAAGTCTAGTAAGGGACTAAAAAGCTCCTTGCTTGCCTTGAACTCTATACTTGCCCTTTTATTATACTCACCATTATTTGGTTTTAGTAGATCGTAAGTTTCATGAGACCTCTTTTTTTTCCCCCCTTCTTTATGATACTGAGGATCCAACCTAAGGCCTTTGCCCATTTTTTAGTTTTGAGTTTGAGAAAGGTTCTCACTAAGTCATTGAGTTGCCCAGGCTGGGCTCAAATTTGTGATGCTGCTGTTGCAGTCTCCCAGACTGCTGGAATTAGACGCCTGTACCACCAGGCCTGGCAAAAGTGGTTTCCTGTTTTTATTGCTTACACATAACTGGCTCAGTGAATAAAAGACTTCAGTAATCATTTGTGTGTATGTGAAGCATTAGATGAGTATTGCCTGCTAGAATTCACTTTAAGAAGAGCTTCTTAAAGTACTATCTTGTGTAGGCTGAGCCTGGCAGGAGGGGGATCGTGGAGAGGGCATTCTGTGTTGAAGGAATGACACAAAGAAAAGAGAGATGTCCGTGTTATGGCAAACTTGGGGTTCTGATGTGGACAGTTGAGTGTGAGGTAGAGTTCTTTTGGAAGATAATGGCAGATGAGGGAGATTGCTAGTTAAAGCCGGACTGTGTGGGGTCCAGAATGTTAGGCCTTGCAGTTCCAGTGACAAGTAGAGGTGGGAGAGGAAAGGGGTCAGAGGAAGCAGACTTTGTTTAAGTCTTTTCCTGGTTAAAATTCTGGACTGGTGGGAGGGATGTACTGATTGGGATGAACTGTTTTTCCGAACTCCTTTTACTTTTTTTTTTTTTTTTTGAGATGTGTTGATTAAATTATTTTTCTCTAGTTGCAGATCTTAGAACCTAATCAGTGGGTATTGGGCTTTGGTTAAGACTCAGCTTTTGCTGCGGTTTTCTTCTCCTGTATAGTTAATCCAAAGAGGAAGAGTGGTTGCTCTTTGGAGTTTCCTATTTTTTGGAGAAAAAGCCTCCAAGAAGCATGGAGCACTTATAGCTGTTTTCCACAGTGTCTTCTTATAGTTAGGATCCACTTACTTAGATGATTGCATTTTTATCTCTCTAGTTTTTATTCCTTAGAAATATGTCACTTTTCATAAGGTGGAAAAATGTTATTCTTTCAATTATTAAAACTCATTTTTTAAGAACTGGAAACTTAGGAAAGTGACGCTTGGGCTGGAAGAATGGCTCAGTGGTTAAGTCAAGCACTAAGTACCCACGTTCTATTCCCCAGCACCACATAAGCCAGGTGTGGTGGTGCATGCCTGTAATCCCAGCACTCAGGAGTCTGAGATAGGATTGCTGTGAGTCCAAGGCCAGCCCGTGCTACACAGTGAGTTCAGGACCAGCTTTGGCCACAGGGTGAGACCCTGTCTCAAAAAAACAAATAAACAAAAAAACCCCGAAAAATAATACTTAAAACTGTTGTACTTCAAAGAAACCATTGTCAATATTTTAAGGTGTTTTTATCATTTTTTTTCTCATTTGTGTTTTTAGCTATAATCAAAATACACACGGTGAAAATTTTCTCCACCACTGGTGGATTAAATTGTCAGAGGGGACAAGCTTTTTCCACCAAACTTCAAAGTGTAGTTGAAGAAATAATTTTAAGCTTTTGTTGCTACAAGTTGATATGAATGCCAAAAGAATAACCCACACAGGATAATCCCTCCTTGCCGTTTTCTTAGAGTGTCAGTTGTAACCACATACTTTTTATTCAACAGTACTGTCAAAAATTTTGGAGGAACGGTGACTATTGTACCTGTTGGGGAAGCAAAGACATATGTGAATGGAAACCGTATTGTGGAATCCACTGTGCTGCATCATGTAAGTGGAGGGGTGCTGAAGTATAAGAAACTGTTCAGGCGAGTACTTAGATTCCTTTGAATCTTAGTTTTATACTCCGTAAGATAGGGTAGTTGAACTGGATTAGAAATTTTCCCATTTCAAATATTCTGTTGCCTCTTAATTCCTTATTTGCCGTCCTTTGTACAAAGACGAAGTCCTGTGACCAAGAACCAGTACCTAAAGAGCTGACCACTGACAGTATAATCATGCTTTGGAATCAAGCCAGAGAGGACCAAAATCCTGGCTGTGCTATTAGATTGGTGCAAACGTAATTGAGGTTTTTGCGTTGTTGAAATTTGCTGTTTTATGTTGGAATACATTCTTTAAAAATGTGTGTTAAACGTCCTTGTATTGTGCATTTCTTTTATGTTTCTTTGCTGTGACTTACTGCTTACTGTTTATATTTAATTTGAACTATGGAAATAATGTTAGATAAAAAGCAGATTCAAACACTTATTTGAGTTCAAAATGAGTTGTAAAGCAGTGAAGTCAACTCATGGTATTGATGCATTTGGCCCAGGAGTGCTAACAAGCACACAGTGCATGGTGGTTCCAGAAGTTTTTGCAAAGGAGATGTGATTCTTAAAAACGAGGAGCATAGTAGTCAGTCATTGTAAGCTGACAATGACAAATTCAGAACAGTCATGGAGCTGAACCTCTTACAGCTTCATGAGAAATTTCCAAAGAACTCAACATTGGCCATTCTGTGGTTGTTTTGCATTTGAAACTAGTTGAAAAATGAAAAAGCCCTATAATTCTTGAGCTGACCAAAAATCAAAAAAATCATAGTTTTGATTTTTGTTCTGTCATATGTAACAATGAGTCATTTCTTAATCAGATGTAATGTGTAATAAGAAGTGGATTTTTTGTGACCACTAGTGATGACCACTTCAGTGATTAGATTGAGAAGAAGCTCCAATGCACTTCCCAAAGCCAGATTTGTACCAAAACCAAGGTCATGGTCACTGTTTGGTGATCTGCTACTGGTCTGGTCCACTACAGCTTTCTGAATCCCAGCAAAACCATTACATCTGAGAGTATGCTCAGCAAGCCAATGAGGTACATGTAAAACTGTGGTGCCTGTAGCTGGCATTGGTTAACAGAAAGGGCCCAGGTCTTCTCCAAGACTGACTACATGTTGCACAAACTGTGCTTCAGAAGTTGAACAAATTGGACCACAGAGTTTCCCCTCACTCACCATATTTACCTGACCTCTTGCCAGTCACCTACCACTTTAAGCATCTTGACAATTTTTTGTAGGATTAATGCTTTAACAACTCAAAGTTGCAGAAAATACTTTCTGGAACTTCATCAAGTCCCAAATCATGGACGTGGAATGGGAATAAACAAATTATTTCTTATTGGCAAAAATGGACTAATTGTAATGGTTCCTATTTTGATATATTAAGATATGCGTGAGCCTAATTATAATGATTTAATATGCACAGTTTGAAACCACAATTACTTTTGTACCAACCACCTAACATTTACTTGGTGATGTGGTAAATTATTTTATGACGTGACCCACCCAGGACATTTTTAGAGCACTATAAACTATATCAGGAGAGTAGGCATAAACTAGCATGTTGCAGGCAAGCCTGGACGTCCAACCACTCTATATATCCTAATTTTCAAGGGTGTGGTGGAATATTAAAAAAAAAAAACAGTAATTTGTATGTAGTTTTTAGAACATTGCCTGCAAATAGTAAGTTCGCAATGAATGTCTGTTGTTATTATTAACAATAATAATACTGTGATTTTTAGTTTCTTTCCTAAAATTGGGATAATACATATTCCATTCAATTATGAGACTTAATGAGATTACATACATAGACATGTAAAGTGCCTACCATAATGTTTGGCATATAGAAAGTATTTAATAAATAATAGTTACTGTGATTTTTGTGTTTACCATTAGTAATGCACTATTATTTTGGTTACACATAATGATTTTCCTCATATAACTTTTTTGGGTCAGGCTCACCTTAAGTAGTAAATTTTTTGTGTGCTCTAGGGTGATCGTGTCATTCTTGGTGGAGATCATTATTTCAGATTTAATCATCCAGTTGAAGTCCAGAAAGGGAAAAGACCATCTAGTAAAGAGATTTTTATAAATGAGAGTCCAAAAGACTTTGAATTTGCAAAAAATGAACTACTCTTAGCACAGAGATCACAGTAAGTATTATTGTTTATGTAAAACAGTAAGTATATCAGAGAGGCCTGAGACAGTCACATTATAGGAGACTGCAGCAGTTAACTCTTTGGGTATAGGTTTCTAGTGATGTAACTTTTTGTGCATTCCTTCAACAAACGTTTATTGAGTGTCTAGTTTGTGTCTATTACTGTACCAAGTGTTGAGGGTACAAAGAGTAATAATTGGAGCTTAACTCCTACCCCAGAGAAGTTCATCATGTCATGAGACTGACAGAGAGTTGTGTCAGAGAGCTCTGACAGTCTAGCACAGAGGTATGGACACTTATGAGGTGACGCCTGATCCCCACCAGGGCTCAGGGAAAGTTTGCAGGCAATGAGGAGATGCCCCTGGAACGGAGCACAGAGAGACTACTAGGAGTTCTCCTGAGGAAGGCTAGAGAAGTATACTTTTGCTTTTCTTTTCTTCATTTGCTCCAATTTTAGTTCATTTAATGTTGTAGGGTCTCTGGTTTACCTACTGTCTGTGTAAGCTGGATGGGAACAGGCAAAATAAAATGTTAGAATGTGGGCTTTATTTTAAAGGATGGACCACTACAGTATTGTAAGCAGATAAAAGGCACTCATGGTGACAGGCACATTTTTAGAAAGATCACCATGACTCAGTCCCCAGGGGAAATTAAAAGTAGAGAAGAAGAATAGGCTGAAAAGCAATTAACATACTTAATATAGTGTAGTTTGATAGGAGAGAAATAGAAAAGTTTTTTCTTGACTAAAGAGAACCTAAGGAGGAGGAATCGAAAATGATTAGTGTGGGATGGACTAACTGTGCTTGGTGATTTAAAAAAATTCCTGAACCTGCTTTTTGCTCTCTTTATTTTGCCTTTTTTTAAAATTTTGTTTTGATTTTTGCCCTCTTTGTTTTTAAATTGTAGTACCACATATGTATTTTATATAGTTCAGCGGTGTGTAATACCTTCACATTGTTATGTGTTGAGGGAACAAAGAGTAATCAGGATGTACTTTTCAGCCTCCAGAGTGAATGGTACCCATTGAGCAATAGTTTCATTTCCTTCTCTCGCTAGCCATCTTTCTTTTCCCCCCATATATATGCATGCGTTACATAATGTTTACCATGAACTTGATTTGAGTATTTTGTGCACATCTATATCAACATTGAAATTCTTCCATTCCCCATTTTTGGCCCTTCCACATTCTCCCCAGTCCCCTGTAACTCCTGCTATCAGACCCATTTAGTTCTATAGAATACCTGTAGTCTGGGTTTTCCAAAATCAGAGAAACCATGCAGTATTTAACGTATTTAATCTTCTCGATCAGACTCACTTCACTACTCAAATCACCACTCTTAAGCTCAACTTCCCACACTAGAATGAGCTGCAGTGGCCATATCTTGATGCCCCTGGCTATCTTTCTTGTAACATTCTTTTTTCTTTTTTTTTTTTAAATAGGGGATAGAAATTTCTGTACAGTGCTGTGAAAGGCACTGGTTTTCCTGGGAAGAAAGAAGGCATTTAGTTTTCTATAATTGACAGTGCTTTTTATCCTGTATATTATGTGGTGATAAAGCTAATTTATATTTTGATTTTGCAACTGTTGAATGATAAATGATCAAAAATATATGGTACAATCTCTGCCTTATCACCTCTTGTATGGTGTGCTTTTATAGTCATTTCAGTATTTTTCTAATTGATGAGCCAAACACAAATTAGAGTTATTGATGTATGAAGTATAATGCTCGCTGTAAACATTGAGTTTATTTTGTATGTGTTTATAAAACTTGCTGCAATGTTTACTCTGACATTTTTGTAAACTATCTTTAGCATTAGGAAAATATATTCATTTAGATACTCACAATCTGCAAGAGTAATTAAGTTGAACATAAGCAAATTTTCATCCTATTGAATTGTTGGAAAAGTCATGACATATTTTTGCAACAGATGGCACTAGTTCATTTTTTAAAGTACTAAAGTCATTCACATCTCACATCTATGTTATTACTATGTCATTTGACAGATGACAGTTCTAGATTCATTCTTTAAAAAAAAAATTGAATGATTTGGTTGTGTTTTGAAGATTTTACAAGTTGAAGACGGAAGACCAAATTGTATTTTCACCATATTTTACTGTTTTACCTCCATAAAGGGAAGAACATACTAAGCTTGTGGATAGTTGTGTACAGTTGGTGGTGACAGTGCTCTACATGAATGTCAGTGCCAGTGATTTTTCATGAAATTCTGTGCTGGTCATTTTGATCTTAATGATGCTGCTTGTTCAGGGAGGGCTAAGAGTGAGGTTGATGACTAAGTAAAGGCACTGATGAATACAAACCCATGTTACAACAATAAGAGAGATTGCAGAAACAGTGAACATCCATCATTGAAGTGTTTATGACCACCTGAAGAAGCTGGGATAGGTAAGCAAGCTCAATATTTAGGTTCCTCATGGCTTCAAATTTTATTTAACTGTGTATAAACATATGTGGTATGTTCATTAACTGTAAGGAAAGTGATCCTGATAACTCGTAGTGAGAAGTGGATTGTTTACAACAATTTGTGTATAAATGGTTTTGGTCCCAATGTGATGATTTGCTTCAAATGACATTGAAAGCAGATATTCATCAGAAGAAGGTTATTCTGTCAGTATTGGTGGGATTTTAAAGATGTTGTGTTTTTCAAGCTCCTACCAAGGAACCAAATAATAAATTTGAATGTGTACTGTTGTCAATTCGACAGTTTGAATGATTCTATCATTTAGAAGTGTCCAAAGCTCATTAATTGTGAAGGAGTTATGTTCCATCATGATGAGAGACTACAAACAAATTTGACCACCCATCAACAATTATTTGAGCTTGGATGGTTGTCTTGCCACACCCACCATACTTTCCTGACATTGCACCATCAGACTTCCCTTTGTTTCTGTCTTCACAACTCCTTCAATTCAGATGAGGCTGTAAATCAGCACTCTGTTTAGTTTTTTACTGATAAGAAAGGTCCATCTATGAATGAGGAAGTATGATACTCACTGAAAGATGACAAAAAGTTGTGGAACAAAACAGGTGATGTATCATTGATTGATCTTTGTTCTTTGTATAATAAATGACCTTTGAAAAACATAGAAAAATATGTTACGACTTTTCTGCCAGCACAGTTTTCTGTGGATAAGCAATTCTGAATCAATGAAAAATTTATGAACAGTCAAAAATTAAGGTTTTAGTATGTGTTCAATAGAAAACATATTAGTGTGACTAAGGGTTGTATTGGTATATAAAGAATTCTTTACAGTGTATCCTGTAAATATCTTGCTACTTCATAGACTTGAAGCTGAAATAAAAGAGGCGCAGTTGAAGGCAAAGGAAGAAATGATGCAAGGAATCCAAATTGCTAAAGAAATGGCTCAGCAGGAACTTTCTTCTCAGAAAGCTGCGTACGAGAGCAAAATACAAGCACTGGAAGCAGAGCTGGTACTGTGCGAAACTGGCTTTCCCTCAGTAGTGCGTCCCAAGTGATGTGAGGGCTTAAAATAATTGCATCCATATAAGGCAGAGGTGGAGGGACCTTTTTCTGCCAAGGACCACTTGGGCATTTGTGACTTTGTCTTTGGGCCAAATAACATTACCAACTTAAAAGTTAGCCTGCAAAACATTTAATTAACTTACCCAAATGTGATGCATGAAACTGCTTTTCTTTAGTGAGGCCTTCACAAGGAGGGAGGACTGAATGATTTCAGGCCAGGTGTTCCCCACCCCTAGTGAAAGGGAATTTGGAGATTACCAGTGATTGGAGAGTGACAGCTGCAGTGAACCTTGGCCCTTCTTAATTTTACTTCAGAGAGCAAGGCAGTAGTAGACAGTGGCTCTGAAAGTGACTTCTGACCTCCAGCCAGTTGAGTCATGGCTGCTCTCCATGCTTCACTGGCAATCTTATATTCCCAATAACCCATTTTAGAGAAGACTAATCTAAAAAGTTTGACTCGTGAAATTTGTTTTTAGCTATGTGGGTTAGCCTGAGTGGAGAAGCTATAGAACAGTTCTTCTATTAGTAATTTTTGTGTGCATTGATTAAAGACTTGTCTTCTGGGGGAGCAGTTCCAATTTTGAAAAATTACTCTGCGTTTTTGCCTCAGTTAATTTTTATTAATGTTTTTTAAAGAGAGAAGAATCACAAAGGAAGAAAATACAGGAAATAAATAACGAAAAAGCAAATCACAAAATTGAGGAGCTAGAAAAGGCAAAACAGCATCTGGAACAGGAAATTTATGTCAATAAGAAGCGATTAGAAATGGAGACGTTGGCTACAAAGCAGGTAATTGCATGTTATACCTGGCTTGCTTCAGTCCAACAAGAAGCTGGGTGTTTTTTTCCCATTGTGCTTTATGGGTCTTGATAGGAGAGAGCCATGTCCAAGGTTCATGGTAACAATGTCTGTTTTTGCCTGAAAGCTTGGACCTCACTGGCCTGCCATCAGTTCTGCATCCTGATGCTGTGGCAGAAGCAGGACTTACTGCCAGCCAATTCCATTCCATCTTTTCTTTTCTTTTCTTTTCTTTTTTCATGTACCTACAGCCATCCTGTTCTCAGTCATGCCACACAGTCATGTTAGTACGTGTAATACTGCTGGGGCACAGTTTGTAGTCCTAGGAAAGGCGGAACTTATTGTGGGTCACATCCTGATGTGAGAATGAAGCATCATCTGCCATAGAAAGAGCAGCAAGCAGGGTGCTTCCCAGGAGAACGCGCGTAGGGCATTTGATACCCCAGCCTTAAGAACTCAGGCACTTACTCCTGTCATCCCACTGGAGACAGAGCTTTCTGGGCCTGACTCGCATTTGACCAAATCCACAAGACTAAAGGATAAAATCAGAACGTTAATATCTTAAGTCCCCTTCCTGACAACATTTGTAGCCATTCTTTCTCTTTATCTTAATGGTTCTTAAAGCCTGCTCCTTGGATTAGCAACAACAGCATTATTAGGAACTATTAGAAATGCAACCACTGAGTCAGAAATCCAGGAGTGGAGCCTTTTTCAACAAGGTCTGCAGGAGTTGCTAATGAGTGCTAAAGTTTGCTAGCTTGTTTTAATTTCTGCTTGGTTCTTTATATCTTATCTTAAGATTTTACTCTAAAGTCCATGGCCATGCCACCCTGATGCTTCCAATCTCATCTCATCTCAGAAGATTTTACTCTCAAATGGCTTGTGGCTGAGGGAGGCCAGAGATGGTGGTGGAAATACAAGAAAGTGCTCCCAGCAATGCCAGAGTACTAATACTATAAGACACAGATCACCTCAGAGAATCTTAGAGCTGTTTGAATCTTGAAACAGTATTTGTGAGCTATCATAAGGCTTATTTGTTATACACTAGGCTTTTTTTGAGCAGTTCTTTTTTAGTGTATCTATAGTTTCCTTATTTTGTATCAAGGAGAAGAAAAAGATGCTATCAGAAACTTCTGATGATTTTATTGTGGGGAAAATTACTATTAAGACATTTTGTAAATAAATTTTGAATGCCTTTTATGTCTGATAGAACATGTTAACCATGTGTACTTAATGAAGTGAATACTGTAAAATGAGGTTTAGTAATTGTGGACTACCATTCATTATCAATTTAGTTTTTTAAAAAATAGATTATAGTGGGCTAGAGGAGTATCTCAGTGGTTAAAGCACTTGCTTAGCAACCTCAAGTGCCTGAGTTCGATTCTTAAACTTAACTGGAGCATGGTGACACACACCTGTAATCCCAACACTCAGGAGGTCTGAATTCATAGTGAAACCCTGTCTCAAAAACAAAAAGAAATCCTAAAAAGATTGTATTGTGTATGCTTAACATAGACAAGATGTTATTGTGGGATACATGTAAATCATGAAGTGGTTGCTACAGTGATACCAATTCACATATCCATTATTGCATCAGATTTTGTAATTTCTCTCTTTGCATGTCCTCGTGTGTGGGTCTTCATAAATGAATTTCGATTAGGCATTAGAAGACCATAGCATCCGTCATGCAAAAATTCTGGAAGCTCTAGAAGCTGAAAAGCAAAAAATAGCCAAAGAAGTAGAAGTTCTACAGCAGAATCTGAGTAATAGAGATAAACCTTGTACAGGTGCGTGCTGATTTAGCAGACATTTTCTAAAGTTATGTATGTTGTTATATTTTATATGAATACTGAAATATTATTAGCTGCCTTTATGTATTTAAAGTGGTCTTAGAAAAAAGGAAGAAAAATAGTTTTAGATGTTGGTGACTTTTCTGTATATAAATTGGTATGAATAATTATTTTTAGAATATTTAGTTTTGGGAGAGTTATATATTCAACACTACTATAGACTGAATGTTTGTGTTGCCTCAAAGTTCATATGTTAAAATTCTAATTCCCATATACGGTGGCATTAGCAGGTGTGACCTGCGGTATACATATTGTGAGGGCAGAGCATTATGAATGGAATTAGTGCTCTTCAGCTAAATTAGGTTAGTGTCTGATGTGGTTATGATTTCTGTTTCTCCAATGATTAGTGATATTGTATATCTTCATTGTTGGTTCATTAGTATATCTTCTCCTGAGAAATGCCTATTGAAGTCTTTTATCTGTTTTTATTAGGGTTTCCTTGCTATTGAGTTGTCTGAGACCCTTGTACTTATTTTGGATATTAATCCCTTTTCAAATATATTTTCACATTTTGTTGGTTGTCTATTAATTCTCTTGATAGTTTAATGTGCAGAGCTTTTTAGTTATATGCAGTCACGTTTGTCTGATTTTGCTTTAGTTGGTTGTACTATGGTGGTCAAATCCAAAAAAATTATCTCCCAGACCATTATCAAGAAATTTTTCTTTCTGTTTTACATTTTCAGATCTTGTATATTGACATCTTTAATCTAGTTGGAGTTTTTTTTAATATGGTATGAAATAAGGATTTGATCATTCTGCATGTAGTTATCCAGATTTTCAACACCATTTGTGGAATAAACTATCCTTTCTTTGTTGTGTGGTGTGTTCTTGGCACCTTTGTCAGAGATCAGGTGACCATAAATATGTGGATTTACTTGTGGGCTCTCTATTCTGTTTTACTAAACTGCATATATGTATGTTTTTATAACAGTACAATGCTGTTTTGATTACCATAGCTTTGTAATATATTGAAATCAGATAATAGTATAATTTTTCCAGTTTTTTTTTGTTTGTTATTGTTCAGGATGACTTTATATTTTCCAGATTTTTGTTGATTCTATATGAATTTTAGGATGGCTTTACCTATTTTTGTGAGAAATTCAAGTTAGAATTCTGATAGAGATTTCATTGAATTTTAGATTGCTCAGAGTAGTTTAGCAGTATTCTTCTAATCTATGAACACATGCCTTTCTATTTCTGTCTTCAGTATCTTTCATCAGTGTTTAGCTGTTTTCAGTGCATTAAGTCTTTTATTTGGTTAAATTTATTCCTAAGTATTTTTTGTATTGATACTATTTAAAATGGAGTTTTTAATTTTTTAGTAAAAAATTTTCATGTAGTTTTATTATTAGTGTGCAAAAACACTGTAACTTAGTCCTCTTGGAGTCTAGGCAGGAAGATCTCAAGTTCAGGAACAGCCTGGGCAACTTACCAATAAAAAAAAAAGGTGGGGGCAGAGATATAATTCAATGAAAAGGCCCTTGGTTCAATTTCCGTTTCAGTACCACAGAAATAAAAATAAAGACAGATAGGTTTTTTTTTTTTTTTTTTTTTTTTTTTTTTTTTTTTTTTTTTTTTTTTTTTTTTTTTTTTTTTTTCCTGAGATAGGACCTTCCTCTGTAGATCAGGCTTGTCTGGAACTTACTGTGTAGCTTAGGATCACCTCAAATTCATGGCAGTCCTTCTGCCTCAGGCTCCTGAGACCTGAGATTCTAGATGTGCACCACCACGCCAGTTTATGTGATGCTAGAGAATCGAACCCAGGGCCTTACACTTGCTAGGCAAGCACTTTAAACCACGGTGCTATTGTCCCAACTCAAGACAGCTGATTTTTGTATATTGATTCTATAATATATGATGTCAAGTCATCTATAAATAGAGATAATTTTACTTCTTCTTTTCTAATTTGGATACCAGTTATATTTTTCCTGTCCATTTGGTTGGGCTAGCACTAGTACTGTCAAGTAGAAATGACAGGAGTGGGCATCATTTTCTTATTCCTGGTCCTAAAGGAAACCATTTCATCCTTTTACTACTGAAGATGTTAGCTTGGGTATGTCCTGTGTGGCCTTTATCATGTGAAGGTACCTCCTTCCTATACTAATTGTTGATAGTCTTTATCATATGAGAATAGTGGGTTTGTCACATGCTTTTCCTCGTGCTCTTATAGTTATCTTTGTTCTATAAATGCATATATTCATCTTGCTTTGAATATGTTGAACCATCCTGCATCCTAGGAATAAATTCCACTTGAAAATAATATATGATCTCTTTAATATGCCATTGAATCTGGTTTGCTAATATTTTTGGGGTTATTGTTCTATCTGCATTTGTCATGGATATAGGTCTGCAATAATTCTTTTCCTTTTTTTTTTTTCTTTTTTTTTTTTTTTGAGACAGGGTCTCGCTCTGTAGCCCAGGCTGGTCCTGAACTCATTATGGAGCCCATGCTGGCCTTAGACTTACAGCAGTCCTGTCTCAGCCTCCTGAGTGCTGAGATTACAGGCGTGTGCTACCACACCCAGCTTTTTGTGGTGCTGGGGAATAGAATTCAGGACCTTGTGCTTGCAAGACAAGTGCTTTAACCACTGTGCCACTCCTCCAGCCCCTGCCTACCTACCTTTTAAATTTTTTTATATTCTACAAAATACTTCCTGGCAAAATTTCAAAAGGGATATAGTTCATTGCCTGCTACTTTAAGGAAGTTAGAAATTAGGAAAAAAGAAAAAAATTCAGGAAAATATTGTTTAAAGATATTAGAAAAGCATTGTCTTTGGTGTTTCCTCTCTTAGGACATCCTGATCTTCTTGATAGCAACTTCAGTTTTGCACCATCTTCCACACAGTTAGAGACCTCATTTGATATTTTTATCTGGAAAGTGAGACTTGAAAAATTTACAAATCACCCTCATCCTTCTGTGATATAGAGCTAAATCATTCATATAATTTTTTTCTGGAAATTTTCTGCTGAGTGATAAAATATATATTAGTGGCCATGTATATATTTTGAATCTTCTTGTGTACTTTGCATTAGTTCAGCCAAATTGGAGCTCCTTGAAACTCTCAGTGATGATTCAGGAAGCCAATGCCATCAGCAACAAGTTAAGCAAGTATTATGTTTTTATCCGGTGAGTAGTTAATTACTGATTATATTGTAATTCTTTGTTTTAAATTAGGACCTATATATGAGTTTTAAAATAAGAAATTAGTTTTTCTAAAGTCTATTCCATAGTATCTGTCTGGGAAAGAGCTGATCCTAGTGATGCTTTGAGGCTCCCATTTCAGAGCTTACTAAAAAGTCCAAGAAGTTTCAACAGATAACTTGCTAAAGTATTCATAAACAATTCTAGATGTTTTAGGAATTTACTTACATTCTTTTGATTTAAAAGCTTATCCATATTTCACTATTTTTGGTGCTGAAGATTTAACCCAGCTGCACCACTGACCTGCATCTTCAGTCTTGCATTTCACTTTAAGGAAACTTACTTTTTAAAATGTTTTAATTAAAATATTAATATTTTATTTTATTACTATATGTTAGAAATAAATACTACTAAAATAAAATGCTGAACTATAGAAAGATTTAATGAGTAGACTTAATTTTTATAGCAGTATTCTGCTTTAGAGCAAATGTGTATATTTTAAGATAAGCATTTTTGTTTGTTTGTTTGTTTATTTTCCAGACATGATGCATCAGATACAGGTAGTTCTGGGACTTGTATTCGGGTTCGTAACTTGCGTCTTGGGGTCTCAGCCTTCTGGAGTCTGGAAAAGTTTGAATCTAAACTTGCAGCAATGAAAGAACTTTATGAGGTTTGGAATATCATTAAAATCTCTATAAGCTTTATATATATAAAATAGTGACATTCTCAATAAAAAATTGGGAAAATTAAAGACAATCTATCAATTACTTAAGCCACACTACATTAGCAATTGTGTGTATTCATTTTACCCCTGCACATAAATTAGATTTTGTTATTGGCTTGTTTAAATGTAGTTGAGAGAGTTTTAGAGAAATCTCATGCTGAATCATTGAGTTATAATTGTATATTTTTAAATTTTCATTTCAGGTTAAGCAAGGAAGAAATTTTGATAGATGCCAAGCAGCTTGCGGCGTTCAAAACTGTCTTGCTGTGCCTGATAATATGCATTCTTACACATTCCCCTTTACGTTTTCTTGTTGCTGTGTGTGGAGTGTTTCTAGTTGTTTGCTGCTTTTAGTGATTGCCATTAAACATATATCTACTTATTAGCCTTTAATTTCTTGTTTTCTTGCTTTCTGTTTTCCTAATGGTACAAAAATAAGACTTTTTTAAAATTATACTTTGATGCTCCCTGATAAATTATTTGCCAGAAATATTGTCACCAAAGTTACCTGATTTTACCTGTGTTTGAATAACTAGTGAATTTTGGGATTGACTCTTTGCTTCTGTATGAATAAGGTGTTTATTTGTGATACTTTAAATTTCTTGTTAATGAAATGCAGGTAATGAACCAATACGTCTCTTCAGGTTCTTCACATGTTCTGATGCTGAGCCTTCTAAAGTATTTATCGTGGTCTTATTCTTGGTTTCAATTTGCTATACCGACATTTTTAAGTTGTTATGTCTGAATCTATCAATCCAAAGATCTTACTGAAATACTACTGTTCAATTCTCTGCATTTCACTTTAAAATTTTATCTTTGAATTACCTGGAGTATATTATACTTCGTGGAAAGTATGAATCTAAAGTTAACTTTAATTTATATTGGGGCTGGAGGAATAGCTCAGTAGGTCAAGTGCTCAGTACCCGAATTCCATTCCCCAGTACCACATAAGATGGGTGTGGTGGCAAACTTCTGTAATCCCAGCACTCAGGAGACTTAAGCAGAGGATTGCCGTGAATTCAGGGCCAACCTGGGTTACATAGTGAGTTCATGACCAGCCTGGGCTACAGAGCCAAACCCTGTCTCAAAAAAAAAAAAAACCCTTTGATTTTTATTATTATTTGTAGCCCTAAGATAATTGCAGTGTATATAATTTTTGCATTGCTACTGTTTGTCTAATATCCCATCTTTAAATAGTGTTACTCTGGGTAATTATATTCTATACTACTTAGATAATGACAATATTTGATATTAACACTTAGAGGATATTGCCAAATTACAACCTTAATGCTTTGATTATTTAATGGAAAATGAAAGTAAGTATCTAGAAAATAAGAAAACAAATGAAGTAAGCTTTGTATTAAAAATAGCAAAAATTAATGAATTAGAGATTGGTAAGCCCGAGTGCTGGAGCTTTGAAAGATAGGTATGTGATTTGAAGAATGAGAAATAGCTTTTTATTAAAGGTAAGGAGAACATTAAAAAATTATATTACCTATAAAAATTCATGCCAATAAATTCAATTTTCTATAACAAAGAATTTCTAGAAAAAAGGTATGAAAGGTGACTAAGGAGAGGAATAACCTTGCAATAATTTGAAAAGTTTGTCAGTGAGCTACCTTCTAATAAATAAATAAATAAAAATAAAGGAAAAAAGGTGCCAATTTCATCAAGTTCTATGGGTATTCTCCTTTAAATTTTGAAAAAACACATATGTCCTGCTCTGCTTTATCTATTGTAAAGTTCATTTTATGATGTTAGGAATAAGTGACTAAAAAGAAAACAAATGAACAAAATCTGCAAAAATAAAAAGATTACTTAGAAGAGAAATACAAACCAATCTTAATATAAAAATAAAAAAACATGAATAGTAGTAAATCAAACCCAAAACAGTACTTACAGCTCATGTATACATAGTGATAAAGGGTTTATTTCAGGAATGCCAACTGCCTTCACAGTTGGGTCATTTTGTGTTCCTCTCTAAATGATAGGTTGTGAGTGATTTTATTTGTTATTGTCTTGTGTTTTTGTATATTAATCATTTCCAGATTTTCTCAGTGCATATAAAGTGCTTTTGTATTTATACATCACTAAAAACAGCATTGAAGGCATTTGCTCACCCTTGTTTTAAAAATACACATTAAAACCCAGTGAATGAGTTGCCCTCATAATCGACATTCTGCTTTCACCCGTTCATTGCAATTCTCCGATTCTTTTTTCATACAAATAGACTCTCTTGGAATAGAGCTTTATGAAATAGTTTGGTAGAATTTTAATTGGTGTGCTGTAAATATTTTAATTAAAATATATATTATTAGCATAATTAATGTATTCAACCAAGAAGTGGTTTCATCTTCATATAATACTTGTATTTCTCTTGAAGATTCTGGTTTTGTTTTCACTTTGTCTTCTAAGTTTCAGTTTTGCTATTTTTATGTACTTAATATTTCTGTTGATTCTATAGTAGATCTCTTAATATACTCCCTAACATCATTTGAATGGGTGTTAATTTTATCAGAATTTTTATTGTAAAGATTTTTTATCATTTAACCTATAGTTTTGCTAATTTTATGCTTTAAATGGTACAAAATTAACTTTTTTTCCATAGATGCTAAACATTTTTTCACTTGGAAATAATGAAAACTGTGTTTGTTTGTTTTTTCTTAGAGTAATGGTGGTAACAGGAGTGAAGATGTCTTTTGTGATCCTGAAGATGAATGGGAACCTGACATTACAGATGCACCAGTGTCTTCATTTTCTAGAAGGAGGCAATGTTTTTGTTATTAATTTTCTTGTTCTGGGTGTGTGTGTGTGTGTGTGTGTACACATACATATCTTTTTAAAAAACTGAATTGTTGTAATGGACATGTCTATGAATGGAGCCCAGACATGAATGGAATAGTATGTTAGTGATCAAATTGCAACATGTGTCATATTACAGGACTTACTATTCTGTTAAAAGAGGAACAAAATGTTCAGTATTTCATTGTATAAAAGTTAGCATAAATTCAATTTCCTATGAAAAAAGAACAGTATCACCTTTAAATGACTGTTTCTCAAGAACTTGATATATTCTAAGTCATAGAATTCTAAATATAGTCAAGCTAGTATAACACCACAAAAGAATAAATCATGATGATAGAGAACTTTTAGAAATGGCAAATATTACTTATTAACACATCAAAGACTTCTGTAGTGAAAGAATCATTTTCAAGGTAAGTCTGGTTCTGTTTGAACCTCGACTCTCAGATTGTAGAGATAAGATGGTATAGAAAGGCCTTGGACTTGGAGCGATTTTGCTTTTCAGTTTGATTTTAAACAAATGCTTCTGTGATGACTGCTGTCTGCCATGTCCAGAGGGAGCAAGATGACTAAAAATACACTCCATCCTTGTGAACAAGGGATTGAGGAAAGCAGAGGCAGAGCAGTTGAGGAAGACCTGAACACTGGCCAGGCAGGACTCCTGGAGAGGAGAATCAGGGGAGCACATGCTTGTATTTGGGACTTGGTGACTCATTGTGGGGTTGACAGTGAGTAAGGGCCCAAGGATGATGCCTGGGTCCAGGGAGGGAGACTAACTAGAGGGAAATGATGTTCCCTGAAATGGAGGGTAAGTTCATTTTTGAACATAGTGAGTTTGGCATTCCCAGGGAGCATGTAAGTGTGTATATGCAAGTCTGAAACTTTGAAGAGGGCATTTAGGCTTCTTAAGGCTATTTATTCAGTACTTTGAAGGCATGGCTCTCATTTGGTATTTACCACAAGTCTGAAGTAGGTGCTGTCACTGTCCCGCTTTTTAGAGACAAGACACTGAGGATTGGAAGCCGTTAAACAATCTGCCCTTTCACAGAGAGCTGATGAGAGAAGGAGCTGACAAGGTTTGGGTGTCGTCAGAGCTCCTGGTTTTGTTAACTGTCCTCATGTTGCCTTCCCATTGCAAATGAGAGCATAATGTCTTTATGGTTGAATTGTATTTATTTTTGTTTTATTTTTTAAAAATTTCATTGCCTTCATCTTTGGAACAGAATCCATTTGAGTTTCTAAGCTGTTTAGGCCTCTCTTGATTTTGAGGATTACTTATTTTTAAACTCATTTCTTATTCTCTTTAAAGGGGTAGAGCTCCTTAGGAGTGAACTTTCCCCTGTTATTTCTGCTCCATTTGCTACATGCTAACAGCTAACCTACAGTAAGAAATTTCTGAGATACATGAGCATTATCTTGGGTAAAACACAGAGCGTATTCCCTAAACAGTTTCTGAGCTCCTGCAGTACAGAGCCCTGCACTGAAACGTAAAGTGGTTACTGGCTCCAAGATCAGCATCCAGGATTCTGATCTCTGCTTAGGGCAGTCGTGGACAAGGGACTACATGTCTCTAGACATCAGTTTTCTCATCTCTAAAACAGAGGTAGTAATACACCTGCTGGATGGGATTTATTGGGAAGATTAAATGAGGTCGTATGTGTAGAGCGGCTGTTGCTAGCTATTGCCGTTTCTCTGACCACTGGGATCTACAGCATGGACTGGTAATTATGTTGCAAAATTGTTATGAGAATTAGAGATAATATATGTTAAACTACTACTAAGGTGAGTGGATATTCAGTCAGTGTTA